>SJYV01009278.1:913227-932430 GCA_006410875.1 Neotragus pygmaeus | reverse complement strand
AAGACTCTTGAGAGTCCCTTGGACTGCAAGGAGATCCAACCAGTCCATCCTAAAGGAGATCAGTCCTGGGTGTCCATTGGTAGAACTGATGCTGAAGCTGAAACTCCAATACTTTGGCCACCTCATGCGAAGAGTTGACTCACTGAAAAAGACCCTGATGCTGGGAGGGATTGAGGGCAGGAGGAAAAGGGGACGAGAGAGGATGAGATGAATGGATGGCATCACTAATGCGATGGACATGAGTTTGAGAAGGCTCCGGGAGTTGGTGATGGACAGAGAAGACTGGCATGCTGCAATTCATGGGGTCACAAAGAATTGGACATGACTGAGGGAATGAAATGAACTGAAGGAAAGAAAGAGAATCTTTTACAATATTAATAGCCATAGATAACAATTTTTAACTGTCAAGTACATTTTTAAAATTGAAGCAGTCCCCTGAGAATTGCCATAAAATTGCCTTAGTCAAGAGATTTGCTTGGACCTCAGCTATAGGCTGTCAAAGTACATGGGATTTTGTTGGACAAAGACTAAGTTTGTGTTGTAGAAACAGAGTTTGACCTCCAAAGAAAGTGGTTAGTAATCTAAAGTATTGTGTATAAAGCTTGTATTCGATGCCCAATGAGCCAGCCTGAACAGCTAGGTGATCATCTCTGAAGTTTCTGGGTCAAGGACAAACAGACGGAACTTTTGCTCAAGCAGCTCTCTGGATTTGGACATGATCCCAGGCAGCAGCTGTAAGTACTGGGATAGCTTTGACGTCTCTAGAGAAAGATACCTATCAAGGGTCAAATGGGTTTAGGGTCCCATTCAAACAGGCTGAATGTCAAAGCCTGTGTCATAGGCAAGGACGAACCATGCATGAACCTAGTTAAGTGTGTGTTATCACTGAGATGAGTAAGGAACCTGGATTTCAGAGAACCACTCAAAAAGTTGGCAAGAGATAATTTTTGGTATGTCTAATGGTTGGTCTGGTTCAGATCCCTCATCTAGCCAACCTTGGTTCTCTAGACTCAGAGACTACAGGTTGAATACCCTCAATATCCAGGGTTGAATGACACTAAAATACTAGTAAGATCCTGTTGCCACTTTATAAGCATTGGGAATGGGTCACTTTTGCTGTATTTTCAAATTCTCAAAGGATGTTTTTATCAGTCAGGTACTGATGCTTCATCAGACTAACCACACTGGATTAAAGTCATCTCAGGTAGTAGGAATTCATTGAAACTGACCAAAGAGCATCTTATTCAGTACCCTGAACAACACACTTTAAATTACCAATCTTTCCTCCCAAAAATCCCACTGCATGACGAACACAAAATTGAAAAACAGTAATTATTTGATAGAAGAATAAAGGGCCAAGAACTTTTCCCCTATAAGACAAGAAACATTGGAAATTATCTACAGGACACAAAATATTGGGACAGAACTGAGGTTGAGATCAAAGTGAGTTGTAATCTAATCAAGACAAAGATGTGACTGAAGGAGTAAATAATAATTTTTTTTTCAAGAAGGCCCCCCAGATCTTCAAATACAGAGTCAGCAGGATAAGGGAGCAGGAGTAAGTTGTGGGCTGCTGGAGCGTTCCTGGAGTGGGTTCAGTTAAGTTGCTCAGTTGTGTCCGACTCTTTGCAACCGCATGGGCTGCAGCATGCCAGGCTTCCCTGTCCATCGCCAACTCCCAGAGCGTGCTCAAACTTATGTCTATCAAGTCGGTGATGCCATCCAACCATCTGCTTCTTTGTTGTCCCCTTCTCCTCCTGCCTTCAATCTTTCTCAGAATCACGGTCTTTTCCAACTAGTCAGTTCTTCGCATGAGGTGGCCAAAGTATTGGAGCTTCAGTCCTTCGAATATTCCGGACTGATCTCCTTTACGATGGACTGGTTGGATCTCCTTGCAGTCCAAGGGACTTTCAAGAATCTTCTCCAACACCACAGTTCAAANCATCTTTGGATGTTCTTGATGCATCAGTGGAGAGAGGTGTACCCCACTTCCACCTACCCCTCCATCATCTTGTCCACCCCCATTTGTGGACGTATTAGGAACGGGTTTACCTTTCTATTAAGTAACATTGCCATCACCACATATATTTAACTTTTGCATTTTGAGGAGAACACAGGTAAGTTCCACTCTTTTCAGTTCAGTCAGTCATTCAGTCATGTCCCACTCTGTGTGACTCCAGGGACTGTGGCAACACAGGCTTCCCTGTCCATAACCAACTCCCAGAGCTTGTTCAATCCCATGATTAGATCTCATGATTAGATCATGACACTCAAACTTAGATCCTCAGACCATATTAATTTTTTATACATGAAAATATTTAACTTTAAAAAAATCTCCCTATTTGTCCCACCCTCCAGTCTTTGACGATCGTTTTTCTACTCTGAGTTTCATCTTTTGTTTTTTTTTTTTGAAACTCTTTATATTTGAGATCCTATGGTATTTGTCTTTTCTGACTTAGTTCACTTAGAGCAATGCCCTCTAGCTTCATCCATGTTGCCACAAATGGAAGAATATTTACCTATATACATCACATCACATTGTTTTAATCCATTCACCTGTTGAAAGATTGTTGTTTCTATAACAGGCTACTGTGAATAATGCTGCAGTGAACATGCCTCTTTGAGACAATGATTTCATTTCCTTTGACTATATATCCAGAAGTGGGATCATGGATCACATAACTGTTCTCTTTTAAATTTCTTGAGGCAACTCCACAGTGTGTTTCTGTGGGAGTTGCACCAGTATACATCCTTACCAACAGTGCGTAAGCACTCCTTCTCTCCACATCCTCAATAACATTTGTCATTTCTTACATTTTTGTTATTAGACTTTCAAACAGGTATGAGGTGATATCTCTTGTGCTTTTGATCTGCATTTTGTTTGATTATTACTGATGCTGAGAATCTTGTCATATACCTTTTGATCGTCTATATGTCTTATTTGTGGGAAAATGTCTATTATTTAAAGTTGTAGCATACATTATGTTTACTATATTTCAATATATGATAGTCAGTTGCCTACCTATATATCAACAACGAACAATAGAAAATGGAATTTAAAAAAAAATCCCATTTAGTATTGCATCAAATAAGGATAAACCACTTAGAAATAACCTTAAGCAAGGTGTTGAAAAATTTTATAGAAAACCTTTAAGACTTTGATAAAAGAAATTTTAAAAATAAAAATAAATAAAAGGAATCAAGATTGGAAAAAAAAGGAAAAAAATAAAAAAAATAAAAGAGTTAAAGATATGTAAAGTTAGGTTGTCTATTTATGTGTTTCTTGTGATAGGATTTCTATTACTATAAACTTCCCTCTTAGAATTGCTTTTGTTGCATCCTATAGGTTTTAGATCATCATGTTTCATTTTTCTTTGTTTCTAGGAATGTTTTGATTTCCCTTATTTCTTCAGTAACCTTTTCATTATTTAGAAATGTGTTGTTCAATCACCATGTGTTTGTGTTCTTTTATTTTATTTTTTCCTATTACCGATATCTAGTCTTATAGTATTGGGGTCAGAGAAAATGCTTGAAATAATTTCAATTTTCTTAAATTTACTGAGGTTTGATTAGTGACCCAAGATGAGGAAAATGTTCCATGTGCACTTGAGAAGAAATTGTATTCTTCTGTATTTGGATGGAATGTGCTGAGATATCAGCTAGGTCTGTTCACTCTAACATTTACTTTTAGGCTTATGTTTCCTTATTACTTTTCTATTTTGATGACCTGTTCATTGGTATAGGTGCAGTGTTAACATGCCTACTATTATTGTGTTACTGTCAATTTCTCCTTTTTTGTCAGTTAGTGTTTACCTTATATATTGAGGTGCTCTTATGTAGGGTACATAAATAGTTAAAATTGTTATGTCTTTTTCTTGAACTGATCCCTTGATTATTTGGTAGTGGTCTTCATTATGTCTTATAATAGTTTTAATTTTAAGATCTATTTTTTTTTGTTGTTGTTATGAGAATTGCCAATCTGGCTTCCTTTTTTTCTCCATTTGCACAGAATATCTTTTTCCATCCTCTCACTTTCCATCTGTATGTGTCTCTAGGACTGAAGTGGGTCTCTTGTAGACAGCATATATATGGGTCTTGTTTTTGTATCCATTCAGCCAGTCTCTGTGTATTGGTAAGCATGGCAGAAGATAATAGCAAATAAAACAACTGATAAAGGATTTCTTTCCAAAATACAAGCAGCACAAACAACTCAGTCATCAAAAGCAAAGGCAAGAACTGCAAAAATAAACTAATGAGACCATATCAAACTCAAAACCTTCTGCATAGTAAAAAAAGAAAAAAGCCATCAATAAAATGAGATGACAACCTATGGAATGAAAAAAAAAATTGCAAATCACATATTTGGTAAGGGCTTCCTATCCAAGTATATATAAGAGACTTATGCAACTCAGTATGAAAAGAAATTAAAACAACCCAAATTATTAAATGAGCAAAGGAAGAGTAAGTGTTTTGAAAAATCTGAAGAGTAGACTGCAGATGAGAGACGCTGTAAGTTTTTCCTTCCAAAACAGAAGGCTGTGTCTTCCTGGCATTGCATTCTTTATCTCCAATCACCTGTTTGGTGACTGCAGTTCACAGTATACATTCTTCACTCAATAGCAATCAGCCTGCACTGAGGTATATGTGCTAAGAATACTCTGCTAATTAAAAATGAAACCCACTAATAATTACATACTTAATCTTGAGGCATCTAAAAATCCAAGGTGATTTTCTGAATTTTTCACTTCATTGTTTTCTACATTCTATTTCAAAACTGAAGCACCTAGTAAGGAAAAATAAAGTAGGGGACTGCAACAATACATGCATAGAAAGTCAGTTAAAACTGGGAGCATTACTGAATTATAATTTGGGGCAATGTTTTATTACTAACATTTGTAATTTTATTCCCTTTAATTCTCTGATATACTAGTGGATATTTATTTAAAATAGTAATAGCAACATAGAGGCAGATGGTACTCATGTTACAGTAGATTGAGAAAGACAAAGCTTATGAGGCAGGAAGTGAAAACATAGAAAATTAGCAATGGTATCAAAACAAGGGGCAGTACTGCCTAAAAAGAAAGCAGAGTTCTCTAATTTTTGGAGACAACACGAACAAGCTAGATGGGAGCCAACCAGCTTAAGCTGTATACCAGAAACCGCACCAGGAGGAAAATGAAGCTCATAAATTATGCTGATGCTAAACACCAAAATCCAGACAGTAAGAGAATAGGGTAGGGTTTATGTAGGTGCTGAAAACTACTCAGAGAGGTAGACATGGAAGCAAATACACTAACAAGCATCAGAAAAATCAACGCACAAAAGGGTCTGAAAAATAAATCATAAAGGGACTTGGTAGTCTGATTAAAGGAATAAGAATCAAATTAGAAAACCAAACTATAAAGTCTTGTGCACATGATAGAACCAGAGAATGCTCAGGAGAGAAAATTTCAGCCTTAGTGACCAGCGAACAGAAGCCTCCAGCATCAGGAACAAACACTCTGGGCAGGACTCACGAATGTGCGCCTCTGGGAACAGCCTCAGTTTCAAAGTTTGGGCACTATACCACCTAAATGCAAATGCAGACAAGGATTATAGCTTGCTGTGACACTGAATCACAGACAGTAGTGTTTGTTAGTTTATTTTTCTCCTTCAACTATAAAGCTAATGAATCACTAACCAATGATAATTAACATCATCAGTTTCCAGTCAGATCCTCTTTAGTCATACAATGGATATCTGAACCTGTTATCTGATCCCCAGTAATGTTTTAATAATTGAATTTATTGATGTTTAATTGAAGGGGAATTGCGTTACAATACTGTACTGTTTTTGGCCAAACATCAACATGAATCAGCCATTGGTATACCTATGTCACCTCGCTCTTGAACCTGCTTCCCACCATCCTTCCTGTCCCACCCCTTGAAGTTGTTAGAGAAAAATATGGAAGGCTTCACAAATTTATGTGTCATCCTTGGGCAGGTGCCATGCTAATCTCAGTATTATTCCAATTTTTAAATATTTGTGCTACCAAAACAAACACATGAATAACATTTTAACAGAAAAAAAAACATATAGTTAGTCAATTACCAATAAATGATCAATTACATTAGGAATTTGGGTATTCTGCTATATTTAGCAGCTCTTATAACGTCGAATTTTATAAGGTTCAAAGTTCCATGAAGGAATTAAGCATATTTTTATGCACAACACATGTATACATGCAGAGAAATATATACACACAAATACATCTGTGTTATACAAGCTATTATTCACCTTTCCTGTCACAATAAGATCTTTAGTTGATGAGAGATATAGTCCCAAATTTCTCCAATTTATATGTCTTTCTTTGATAACCACTTCTTTTATTTTCATCAACTAATTTTAACTAACCATTTTATTCTTAGATACCATGCCCCTTTAAACTAACTAAGAGCAGAGAAAACCTAGTAAATGCTGATATCATATCCTTAATTAAATTACCACTCTTCTGGTAAATTGGAAAAAGAATCATGTTCAGGTCTCATTCAGGAGGATAAAATCTCTATTTTATCAGTTCTCTTGTTCATACTCAATTCTCGCTCACTTCAATCTTAAATTCTGCTTGTGTACAAAGGACTCACAGGAAAAGTAATATTAAAATCATGCTTGCAAGAGTCTACAATTTTATGCTTTCCTTGGCCAAAGGTAGTGCCAGGAATAATTTCTGAAATATTATAACACGTCACGGAAACATGAAGTCTAGTTTTATTATCAAAGAGGAGATGCTTGAAGATGGTTCAAAAACTAAGCCCCATGGGTTGTCAGGATGTACTCTTGAACAGACAGATAAATTTTGTCCCTAAAATGTCAAAGTCAGGAAAGGGCAGGCATTGTTCACAGAGCCAATGACATTGTCTTGGTTGCTGACCAGGTAATATTCTTGTATTACCATTTGGAGATTTATTTGCTATTTTCTCAAAGAAACAAACTCAACGAGAGTATTAAAGATGCATAAAAGTAGAAGAGCTGTCAAGGTGCCTAGAAGAAAGGCTAGCCAGAGGACCAGGCCCCCACCCTGATAATTGTCAGAGGCTGTAACAGTGAGGGTCTTATAGACAGAGCAGAACAAGTGGATAAACCAGTGTTCTGGGGTCACTTTGTTTTGCAGTCACAGACAAAATATTTTTCTCTTTAAGCAGAGTCATCACAGCTCCGGATGTGGTCCCGGTTACACACATGCAGACCGAGGACCACAGGCATGTGTGATGTGACATCAGGAAGTGAACAGATGAGTGTATTGGTGCCCAGTCACCTGCATCTGCTAATAATGGGACCTGGGGAAGATTACTTGCCCTCTCCGAGTCATTGCATCTTCATTAACACAACTTGATGATCATAGTGAAGATTAAGGCTATTTCACAGGGTTCTTGTGAAACACAAGTTTTAACATGTTTTAAAGCTTTTGGGAAAGTATCAAAAACATGCATGGGGTTACTAAGGTGAGTGAGCAGATCCAAGGTACAGTATCCTTTCTCTCTTAGTATTCTCTTTGTACTCAAAAGTAGTGATCAGTCAGTCACATGTTTACTCTTACCCCACTGTGATGGTAAACCACACAGATCAACTGGACTTTTCTTGTCATTTCGGTGTCTAAAATTCAAGCATTAGTCAATGTAGAGTGAAAAAGTTACAAACTCCTTGAGTGCCTCCCTGTCAGAGTCTGCAGAGTCCCAACACTAAACTGTCTTTAAAAAATGGCCTAAACACTCTGGGTCAGGATTAAGTTACAAATGTTTGCAGAGCACAGAACTTCTTCTGGGAGCAATATAAAATTACAGGGAGTAACCTACTTCTCCAACTATCTATCTGTGCAAATATCATCATCCATTTAAATTGACACAGAATATGCTCCTTCTTCCCCACCCCAGCTACACCAACTCCTGCTCAGAGCAACAGAGAAAGAGAAGCCTTCCCTCCACCGGATGGATTTGATAACCTCAGGTGACTAGATTATCTCAGAATGGCTCATGTTTTTAATTAAACAGGGTCCTGCCTGCTCCTGCTGCTGATCATTTCAAATCTGCTCTTGTGCCAAGGCAACTCATGCCGGTCCTGCTGTCCTGACGTGTTTGACATCCCCCTGGAATCCCTTACAGACCTGTTTCTCAATGCCTCCAGGCTGTCACACAACATGTTTAAGCATTCCGCCATAATGTTCCATGAGTTTGTAAGTACTGTGGTGGTGGTGGTTTAGCTGCTAAGTCGTGTCTGACTCTTGCAACCCCATGGTCTATAGCACTCCAGGCTTGCAGATGGAACCTTTACTGTCCTTTTAACAAGAAGGCTGGATCAGCCAAACTTCAAATAACACAGTCTCTAGGTCAAAGAAGCCATCAGCTCATACAAAGTGGAAATTGAAAACAGGGTCAGTTTTGTGAAATCTCAAAGATTCCAAAGAAGTGCAATAACTTTTTCAATTTCCTTTCATTCATTTTCTTTTGTAAATTTTTAAAATAACTGATTTTGTATTTGTCATCAAGAATGCCATAGAAGAGGGCTTCCCTGGTAGCTCAGTGGTAAAGAATCAGCCTGCCAGTGCAGGAGACCCAGGTTTGATCCCTGATCAGGGAAGATCCCATGTAACAAAGAGCAACTAAGCCCAGGCACTACAACTACTGAGCCTGTGCCCTAGAGTCAGGGAGCCACAGCTACTGAAGCCTGCATGCCTTGGAGTCTGTGCTTGGCAATAAGAGAAGGTACTGCAATGAGAAGCCTGTGCATGGCAACCAGAGAGTAGCCCCTGCTCTCCACAACTACAGAAAAGCAGCAATGGAGACTCAGCACAGCCAAAAAAAAAATAAATAAAATATTTAAAAAAAAAAGAAAAAGAATGCCATAAAAGAATACAATAGACTCAGTGGAATAAACCACAGAATTTATTTCCTCACAGTTCTGGAGGCTAGAAGTCCCAGATCAGGGTGCCAGCAAGGTGAGGTTCTGGTCAGAACTCATTCCTCCCAGGCTGGATTCTCCATTCGTCCTCACACAGGGTTGGGGGTGGGAAGAGAAAGAGAGGAAAAGACACAGAGACACAGAGAGAATTCTCTGGTGTTTCGCTTCATGAAGACACTAAACCTATTGGATGAGTGTTCCACCCTAAGAGCTCATTTAACCTTAATGGGCTTCACTGATGGCTCAGATGGTAAAGAATCTGCCCTCAATGTAAGAGACCTGGGTTCTATCCCTGGGTCTGGAAGATTCCCTGGAGAAGGATACGGCAAGCCACTCTCGTATTCTTGCCTGAGAAATCCCACTGACAGAGGAATCTTGTGGGCTACAGTACATGCGATCCCCAAAGTCGGAACCCTTTTCAAAATATGGTACTTTGGCAGTTAGGGCTCTAACAATGAACTTGAAGAACACACATTCAGTCCACAATACTACCTGACACAAAGCACTTTTAGGTGGGACTGGGGAAAGGAAGCATGTTGATTTTCTGGTCCTTCATTGTCTCTCTGAGCTTTCTTCTCCAGGCTTAGAGTAAATAGCCAATAAATGAGAACTGCTCTGCAGTGAGGAGAAGGCAATGGCACCCCACTCCAGTACTCTTGCCTGAAAAATCCTATGGATGGAGGAGCCTGGTGGGCTTCAGTCCATGGGGTCGCTAAGAGTTGGACACGACTGAGCGACTTCACTTTCACTTTTCAGTTTCATGCATTGGAGAAGGAAATGGCAACCCGCTCTGATGTTCTTGCCTGGAGAATCCCAGGGATGGGGCAGCCTGGTGGGCCACCATCTATGGGCTTGCACAGAGCCGGACACGACTGAAGTGACTTAGCAGCAGCTCTGCAGTGAACCTGGTGGATGGAACATATTAAACAAAGCTGAATCCTGGTCACAAAATCAAATACTGTTAGTTTTTTTAATGCTGCAATTTATTGTTTTAAGATTTGCAGTGAATAGCTTTAGAGCTACAGTAGAAAGGGAGTTTTCAATTGGAAACAATTATTCTTTTTCTGAGGAAAGTATTTGAAAGTTGTATGTTAATTCTTTTAGGTCTATCAGGGAGCACACAGTAGAGTAGACAGCTAATAAAAAGCAGTGCTAAAGGTTTCTATCAAATTCACGTAGTTCTTTTTACTCAATAGTTTTTGTTTCATCCTCCATTTCTGACTGTCCATTTTTCTCCAACTTTTCCAAGGAATCTCTTGAAATGTGCATAACTTTCGCTAAAGATTAGTTTTTCTCTATCAATGTGTTAGCTAGATTTTTCTACTCTTATTATTGTCAGTCCATTGCTTAGTATTTCCTATAACTTTATGCCATGTTTTTCTGCCATAACACTTTGTCACCATAAACAACATTGCATTCTGCACCTGGGATGAACACTAAAGTTTTTGGTGTGTGGATTCAGAGATAAGTCAGAGTCACAACTGTATAACTCCTTATAAGGGAATATATTGGCTCTAATCCACAGTAAACAAGAGACTAAATGGTTAAATATAGGTGCACACATGCATTCTAAGTTGTGTCCAATTCTTTGTAACCCTACTGAATGTAGCCCAACAAGCTCCTCTGTCCATAGGATTGGTCAGGCAAGAATACTGGAGTATGCTGCTATACCCTCCTTCAAGGGATGCTTCTCACCTAGGCATCAAACCTGAGTTTTCTTATATCTCCTGCATTGGCAGGAATGTTCTTTACCACTACTGTCACCTGGGAAGCACCAAGTATTGGTACAAAAGTACTATATTTGGTTCAAATACTAAAAAAAAAAAAAAAAAAAAAAAAAAAGAGAGAGAGAGAGAGAGAAAATATAGAAGGGAAAAGGTTGAACTTAGAAAAGTTAGATGTAAAATCATTTTTATAGAGACAATGTATAGAGAAAGTAGGAAAAGAATGACTTTCAAATTTTGTGATGCTCCCTCATTTAAAAAATTGCAAGATTGTTAAACATGTTAATGTTCTGGTAATGGGTTCATCTACCGAATGCCCAACAACCCTAACTAACTGCCTGATCACTTTCAGGATGAAAAATATGCCCAGAACCAACCGTACACTATCAATGCCACCGAGAGCTGCCACACCAATCCCCTCCATACTCCTCAAGAAAGAGAAAAAGCCCTAAAGATCAACGTGAGTCTTTCATCTGGGTTTTTCACCAGGTCAAATGAGACAGTATATAGCTTACCAGGCTTCATAATATTAGAGATAATGGTAACTGTACATGCAGAAAAAGGGGGAGGAACCATAAACAACTGAAGAGAAATTATGGTATGCCCTTGATGAATCATGAGCGAAATCAAGGAATAACTAAAGATCTGTAGTAGCAAGATAAATAACAGATCTAAATTGTCCGTGCAGACAACTTTAGTTCAACCGATGCATTAGACACAGCATTGCAGCCATTATACTGTATGAAAACAGCAAATGAATGGGAACTTCCATGTGTAAAAATATAAGATTGCAAAATTCATGAATATGTAAGAAACACACCACAGTTTTGAGTACTCCCTGTTACTAGTGATTCCTATGTGGGAGACCTATACTGCACCACCCGAGCCCTCGCATCTGCCTTTCAAGGCTCTCCTGATTCTGCTTCTACTTCTCTATATGCCTCCTTCATTCGTAATTCTCAATGACTCTTCTGTCACCTTTTATTCTTAATTTGTAAGTCTCCCCCACAATGGCCTATAAAACATTGCTTTGTTTCTCATGGCCACAACAATTGCCTCTGTTCTGAGGACAACACAGTTTACATATCAAGCCTCAATCATTTATGGCCGCTCCAAATTTTCACCGTTATAATCTCTCCTTTCTGATTTCTTGCATTATCCTTCGTCCTAACATTATTTAAAACATTTTCACATTCATCCCCTTTTAAAATACTATTTTCTGTCTTTATATCTTTCTTAACGATACCAGCATTCTTTTCTTCTTTTAAACTCATTAATAGTGAGGATGATCATGTAAAGGAAAAAGTTCAAAGAGGAAGAAGAAGGAGATTGTTCAATAAAGTTAAGGTTAAAGTTTATTGAGAGTTACTACATGGCCATACATTTTACTAACCACTTTATGTGCATTACTAATTTAATCCTACTCAGTTCTCTGTTCTTTACCAGTAAAACAGTTCATGGCTGTAAAGAAATCAAGCATATTAACTAGAGATCTTCAGCCCCCGGGATTTTCAGGCTCAATTCTGCTAGTAGTAGTGAACTAAGAGGGGGAAATCCTCCATTGTGAATCCCACTGATGCTGTTACTAAAGACAACGCTGTTCCTTTTTTTGCCCAGACACATGTCAACAAAACAGACTGTTCTGATATCAGCAGGAGGCTGGTTTTGGGATCAGCTGAGGAGAGAAGCTGGTTTAGGAATGTCATGTCTTCTTCCTTGTCTCTTAGTTGTAATATCATAAAACAATTACAGATCAAAAATCAATATGAAGGACTCATCTGATTCATTAATACATATGAATCAGTGGGTGACAATGATGTGGGCACAGGTGGAATCCCTCTTTCCTGGGTCAGGCACTGCAGGCACGTACTGACTTGCCATAAAATACTTAGATTCTCTCACACAAATATACAAACACAAAAGAACTCACTGAGTGGTGATAGAATTCAGAGGAAAAAAGAAATTTCTTCATGTTATAAATTAGAATGCATCAGAAGAATTAGTTCCTAAAATAACCTAGATTTTTACATTTCAGCAAAGTGTGAACTGATAGCTTACGTTTTATTCTTTTGCAACATTTACTACCTTCAAAAATCTGCATATGCATAGGAATAACCAAGAGGTTTTTAGGTCAGCTGTTCTGAGCAAAGATCATATGTTACCGAAACCACTGAATTATGATTATTTTAATGAGACTCTTTCTTTTGGTTGCTTAGAATGAAGAACTTAGTAAGTGGATACTCATGTTACTGTACTCCTGGCATAGACCTCTGTATCAACTAATCAGGGACCTGCGGAGTATGAAAGAAGTCTCAGATACTATCCTATCAAGTGCCGGAGAGAGTGTGAAAAATCTACTAGAACTTCAATCATTCATAGAGAGGCAATTCAGCCAGGTGAGCATTCTGCAGAGGGCTTTCTTGCTTTGTTCATAAATGAAAGAGGTGACCTCTGTAATGTGTATGGTGTTTTGAAATATCTCATTTTGTAAGAAAAAGATTCATGACTTCTATATTCTAGACTGCAACTACATAAAGCAGGAGCTTAGACATTCATAGTGATAGATTCTACTGTAAAGGAATCAGAATTTCACTACAATTTTTGACATGGGCAGCCTTCCCTGCATTGCACACGATTCCACCAAAAGCTTGGCTCTTCCTGGGCACAGATGGTTGAAATATTTTCAAGAGTAAGAGAACTAGAAAACAGAATTTACAAGATCAGCATTTTCTTCAAAGTAACCCAGGACATATACTATTGAAGTTCCAATTGTCTTCTTTCTCTGTTCTCCTCAAATCAAAGGATGAGAGTGGGAAGGAAGAAAAGACAAAGTTAAAACTAACCTTGAGTATGTTTCTACATTTTAGACTCCTAATAGTTTTCTCATAGGCTGGCTCCAAAATCCCTATCTAGAGAGTTTTATATTAGTATGTCTTCTCCAAATCTTAATAGGATAATTAGAAACAAAAAAGATAAGCAAATACTAATAAAACACGTAACAAGTCATTATCATTTGGGTGTTTAGGTTATTTATCCAGTAAGGCGGACGATGCAAGAGGCTCGCATTTACTGGTCAATCGCGTCCTGGGCGTCCAGAGATGAATATGTGCGACATTCTGCATTTTATACCCTGTTCAAATGCCTGTATAGGGATTCACGTAAAGTTGACATGTTCATCAAGATCCTGGCATGCCGAATCACCAACACGTGCTTAATCCACAGCCATCCCATCCAGCTCTGAGGTGGTCATGATGATCTATTCCACAGCAAGTTTCTTTGAAATTTATAGCTTTTTAATGCATGCTCTGTGAAATGGATCTCCTCTTAAAAAAATAAACACAGACTCTGTAGAGATGTCAAAATCTAAGAGGGTAATTTCTTAACATTTCTTATCTTCATTTAATATAAACTCAAAAGAAAATTGACCCCTACAATTGAGAGAATGAAAATTAAAATTCTATTAAAATTAGTCACAAATAGCAGAACCTGGCATTACAAAGAAGACCATTAAGAGATCACTTAAGAATCACAGACAATTATTCTGGTCAAGTGATTAGAATCAAAGGTTTAGACAATTGTTCATGGTTCTGGTCATGCCACCAAGAAGACTGAATTCTCAAGATTATTTATGAAAGCCAGCCATGAACTGTCAGCCAACTATCACAGTGTTACACCAGACAAGATAAGTGCTTTGCAGCTTTGTATAAATAGCATGAGGTTTACTGAACTGTCTAAGGATTGTTATGATGCTGTCTTGGTCCTTCTGGGTTGCGATAACAAAACATCACAGACTTAAAAACAATGGAAATGGATTTCCACAGCGTGGTGATGCAGGGTCCTTTTTGGTCACACACTTCTTTCTGTATCCTCACACAGGGGAGGGCTCGGGAGCTCTGTGTGTCTCTTATATATAAAAGCACTCATCTCATTGAAGAGGCTCCACCCTTACAACTCCATCACCTTACAAAAGCACCACCTAGGGTTATCATAGCCATGGGAATCAGGATTTCATCATGTGAAATTTCTGAGGGACACAAAGGCTGAGACCATAGCAGATACAAAGGTGAACTGGCTCATCCTCCTCCAGGGGTTTTTGTCACCCACACTCCACTGCATCCTCATCTCCTGCATCACCTTGCAGCCATTCCACGCATTCCATCACTCTGTGTTTCACAAGTCCCGGTCAGTCAAGTGTCAGCTCCATCTCATATTCAGCCTATTCAGTGTTTCCCTCTCCCCCGCTGAGGCCCAGGGGACCAACCAGGAAATGCAGATGTATCCATTTCTGCAAGGTTCCTTCTCTCTTCCTCTCTGGATCTTTGTTTCTTGGGCCATGTTGGAATAGGGTAGATGGTAATGAGATGGGAAAGTTCTGACATCACTGACTTGCATGGTGCTGTTGTAGCCTTCTCTTGGTCCAGATGGACTGATCTGAAACCCCCTTGACTGACAAGTGTTTCCCTTGAGGGGTATCCTGGTGATTTTCCAGGACTTTCACAAGTTGGGGATCCCCAGTGTCAGAGTTTCCTTTTTAATCAGGGGATATGTTCTGGAACCCACAGCATCCCGCCTGCAGTATTCACCACAGCCTCTCTGTTTCCCTCACTCTGCAAGCACCATCTGGAGAAAATTAAGCAGCCCACAGTCACCTGCCTACTAGCTGACCCACAGGATATCCATGTATGATAAACACTCCAAATAATTGAATGGCAGAAATACTGGTGTGCATCTGTCCACTGCTATGGATTCTGGACAATTGTCCAACTGGTCACATAGACACTGAATAGATCAGAAAGCTGGTTCAAAAACACATTTATCTGAGAAGTGAGATGCCATTCTCTCTTCCTTTTAGAGTAACTATCCTTGTCAGTAATTATTTGGTTTACAAACATGCCCTAGTAGATCCCTGAATTATAAAATTTTCCAAATAGACTGAGTCTCTACTGAGACTGGAGCAATGTGACTGGATTAGCGATGATCAGCTTGTTCAACAGCCTCCAAATAACCTGGGATGAGGGCCAATCTCTTGACTGGCTCTCCTAAGAAGTCAGTGATGTTGCTGGGCTGGTTTTGCAGCATCTTTAGGGCTTTAGCAGTAATTCCTGGTAAACAGAAAATGGGAAATCAGAAGGTAGAAGAGAAAGGGGGATGAATAAAGAGAAGGAAGCAAGAGACAGAAGGAAGGAAAAGCAGCAAAGCTAAAGTGAGTATAGGACTAGGGTAGTGAAGGATGAAAAGATGTTAGAACACTTTATTTTCAAGAACTCAAATATATAGGCTTTATAAAATATCCGAAGAGCAGATATTTCATATTTTATTTCCATTTTCTCTTTTCTTCAAAATTGTCCTTTATATTAGGAGTATTCTTTTGTTGTTACTAAAGGCCATAGTTTTAGGGATGAACAAAGACTGGCAACTCTTCAGGGCAGAATCTAGCCAAATTATCTTCTTTAGGCAAAGTCACATTTCACCCACATACAGGAACACTGTCCAGCAAAACCAACCTCTTCCCTCACAGGCAGGGTTATTCTTGCCTGAGTCCTGCCCCTGCCTCTACCTGGGACCCAAACCTTTCAGAACATGACAGAATACTCTGCCCTGAAGCAATCTATCACACTCTCCTTTGGCTCCTTCATGCATGTAAAGTGTCAACTTTCTTGTGTTTTCATTTTCTTCTTCAAAAAGATTAAAGAAAAAACCCTGTAAGCACTTTCTAAGTCATTTACTGCCCCAAACATCTAATTCTATTGTGTCACTTGCTTAACTCTCTTTCCTTCAATGTCTAGATATTTCCAGCAGAGAGGATGGTGTTTATTAGAGTGAAAATTTGGCAATAAGGGGGACAATGCAATTGGAGGAAACATATACTCTCCAATAGACCACACACATCTTCAGGTATTTGTCTCTTATAAAATTTATTTCAAGCATGAATTTAGGACTTTACATCAAGCACAGAGGTGGTGACATTGAGAGTGCTCTCCTTGCTTGGCTGTGACATATAAAGCGAATACTGTAGATTTCAGACAACATTGAACAGAGCCATAGATATTCTATAGAGTCAGTCAGGAATAGTCAAAGAGGGTATATCTGGACAGGATTTAACAATCACTTCCTTACCATCCAGAAAGCATTAATTTTCCCCTCCTTTACAGATTTCCATGTAAGATTACATTTGAAAAAATGGCCCTGCTATATCAAGAATAGTAGCAGTGGTTACCCAATGGAAACAAACAAATGAAGAACCTTTGAAGTTCACTGATCTCATAGATTAGTAAATCACATGTCATGGATACAGTGAAGACTTAAACTAAGGTTTTAAAAGTCTCTATTTTCCAGAAGCAGGGCTGCAATTTCTGGAGAAGGAGAGGGTGATATAAACACACAAACTGCTATATTATGTGGTAGAGTGAAGAAGAATAAGATGTGATGCCACCACAGGGCTACAGTGGATTGAAGTACAGCTAGGAGCCATCTGTGTCATAGGAGTGACACTGATGGGATGGCTTTATGATGGAGTTTTGAATGGTTGATGGGATATTGATGTGGAAAAATAGGAAAACAGAATATCTGTCAATTCATTTAGGATCATCTTACGAAGTAAGGATCTGCAACATCTTAGATCGAGGCAACTGAGATATTAATACGTATAACATTATAAGGTATCAGTGAATAATCAAGTCTGACAAAAACACAAGAAATTTTCATTTTTTATAATTTATGTTGTATCTCTCTTGATTATGCTCCCATGATATACTATATATATTACTGTAGGGTTAGAATGGAGAAATGCTTATATGGATTTTTATGCATTATGGAGAATATGGAGAATCATATATCCAATTTGGACAGTTTGTCTTTATTCTACAAAGGAACAGGAAACCAAGAACATTTAGTCCAAGAGAGCAGAATGTCCAGAATTAGAAAAGAGAAACTTTAATGTGGACTGAGGAGTTTTGGCTGTTGGGGCTGGTAGAGAAAGAGAAAGAGACCAGAAAGAGCTGGGAATATTATGACACTAAAAATCAAAGAGGGCTCTGCCAAGTGAAAAGATGCAAAGGATGTGAGAGATACAGGAAATGAAATAGACCTTGACCACATGCAAGGAATGAGGCAGACATAAGAGTCAAAAATGGCATCCAACAATAAGGGACTAGTTGAGTCAATAAATGACTGAAAAGTCAGATTGAAGGGAGGAAATAAATTAAGATTTTATCCAAAAGCACCTGAGCTCTATTTTCCTGTATTTCATCAACTTAGTACCAGAAGTTACCAAAAAATGTTAAGGTTCTGCAGCAAATTATAGAAATAAATATTCTATAGAGCCTCTGCTAGACCCTATGGAATACCAGATCCAAAGCATGACTACCCAGTGATAAAAAGCAGTAAGTCTCTAGTCACTTTCAACACTTAAATAAGATGTACATTGCAAACATAGAGGATGAATGGAAATCAAATGGAAACAACCCATACCTTTACACAGCCAGCCTAAACAAAACCTAAAACCCAAGCAAACTAGAGGTAATGGTCTCCATAATCATGTCCACTTTCTCCAACAGTGTCTCATTCCTTTTGCCTGAATCCTCCCTTGTTTACTAACCCTCCATTGCCTTACACTGATCAAATAAATAAACATGGTTCACACCTGAGATACATTTGTATTGATGGACTCTTCAAACTGAAAAGCTTTCTGATAGCCTGAATGTAAAAATCTAAAACTAGAAGGACTCCTTCCCAGACTCTTTCCAAAATGCTCAGTGGGCAGCAATTGCGAGTCTAGCTACTTAGATGTCTTCTGCTATAATTACAACCTGTTTGGATAGTGAAGACAGGAGATGGATGAAGCACTAAAAGATGTTGAGAAAGAAATGCATGGACAAGTGGAAAAGATACCATAAGCCTTAAACACCGATATATGCCTGCACACCATACCATGTGTGATGGAGCCAGGTGGGCCTAATGAGGGGTGGATTTTTCAAGAAAGTTCTATATGAGTTGTCACTGAGTAGTATGATTCGACTCAACTGTTTCAACATAATTCTTTCATTCTAAGACTCAAAGCCACTTGTCTCATTTAACTGCACTAAGTCAAAAAGGGAATATACTTATTGCCTATTTGAACACTGCTAAGAGTCACCCTGCTTATTTAACTTATATGCAGAGTACATCATGAGAAATGCTGGACTGGAAGAAACACAAGATGGAATCAAGATTGCCGGGAGAAATATCAATAACCTTAGATATGGAGATGACACCAACCTTATAGCAGAAAGTGAAGAGGAACAAAAAAGCCTCTTGATGAAAATAAAAGAGGAGAGCGAAAAAGTTGGTTTAAAGCTCAACATTCAGAAAACAAAGATCATGGCATCCGGTCCCATCACTCCACGGGAAATAGATGGGGAAACAGTGGAAATAGTGTCAGACTTTATTTTTTGGGGCTCCAGAATCACTGCAGATGGTGATTGCAGCCATGAAATTAGAAGACTCTTAGTCCTCAGAAGAAAAGTTATGACCAACCTAGATAACATATTCAAAAGCAGAGACATTA
>SJYV01009278.1:873530-911109 GCA_006410875.1 Neotragus pygmaeus | reverse complement strand
AGAAGACTCTTGAGAGTCCCTTGGACTGCAGGGAGATCCAACCAGTCCATTCTGAAGGAAATCAGCCCTGGGATTTGTTTGGAAGGAATGATGCTAAAGCTGAAACTCCAGTACTTTGGCCACCTCATGCGAAGAGTTGCTGGGAGGGATTAGGGGCAGGAGGAGAAGGAGACGACCAAGGATGAGATGGCTGGATGGCATCACTGACTCGATGAATGTGAGTGTGAGTGAACTCCAGGAGTTGGTGATGGACAGGGAAGCCTGGCGTGCTGCGATTCATGGGGTCGCAAAGAGTCGGACACGACTGAGCGACTAAACTGAATTGATTATAAAAGTTCTCATCTCAAGAAGAAAATCGTAACTATTTCTAGTGACAGATGTTCACCAGACTTATTGAAGTGATCACTTTAAAATATGTATAAAATAATTATGTTGTGCACCTGAAACTAAAATAATGTTATATGTCAATATTATCTATTTATAAATATACCTGAACTGAAATACCATATTTGTCAATGTGACCTATGTATAATGATCATATATTCATTATGTTATATACATAACACATATGCATAACTTCAGTTAAGTTCAGTCACTCAGTCATATCCAACTGTTTGAGACCCCATGGCTACCCTGTCCTCCACCATCTCCCGAAGCTAGCTCAAACTCATGTCCATTGAGTTGGTGATGCCATCCAACCATCTCATTCTCTGCCATCTCCTCCTCCTGCCATCCATCTTTCCCATCATCCAGGTCTTTTCCAATGAGTTAGTTCTTTGCATCAAGTAGAAAAATTTTTGGAGCTTCAGCTTCAGTATCAGTCCTTTCAATGAATATTCAGGGCTGATTTCCTTTAGTATTGACCAGTTTGATCTCCTTGCAGTCCAGGGACTCTCAAGAGAATTCTCCAACGCTGCAGTTCAAAAGCATCAATTCTTAGTGCTCAGTGTCCTTATGGTCCAGGTCTTACATCCATATTGCCTACTGGAAAAACCATAGCTTTGACTAGGTGGAATTTTATCTATATATATAAACTTATATGTACACAGAGCTATGTAAGGAAAAGTTTTGAAAAGGAATATAATTCTATCTTGAAGAAAACAAATCAACTAGTATATGTATTTTTCAAATGTACATTTTAGCTATCACGTTGGGTCTAAAACTTTAACTTCAAATGTGGGTTATGTTTATGCTGATGAAACAGAAACATGTCTTAACCTTGTAACATTAACTGCAGAACAGCTTATTTACAACAGCTAATTGAAACCATAGAATTTTGAAACCTGTCGGCCTGCCCAGTACTCTGCTATTTGTCATTTAACCAATTGATCATTAACTTAATTCCTCCCTGACTCAGAAACTCTTATAGGTGCTTAGTTTATGTCAACAAACAAAGCAGGCAGACACTTATCCTCATGGAACTGATATTCTAGCTGGGGGAAGACAGATAATCAGCAATAAACATGAATCCAAGTACATTATATGGTATGTTAACAGGTGATCTGCACTAAGGGAAAAGAAATAGTAAAGCAGAAGATGGGGTTTTGGGAGTGAATGTGAAGAAAAGGACGTGATTTAAAGAAAAATAACATAGACCACACTGAGGGGAGCAAACATGCTTTCTTGCATTCAAGATTCAAGTTTTCCCTGTCCAATCAGGTCTCTTGGTCTTCTACTCAACTTCAAAAATGTTTCTGTCTCTGAGGCTCTATGCAAACTCATGCAAACATGGATGTTCTGAACACTCTGCTTCAGTTGAACTGGTTTCATAAAAAAATTTTTGCTGNAGTTTTCCCTGTCCAATCAGGTCTCTTGGTCTTCTACTCAACTTCAAAAATGTTTCTGTCTCTGAGGCTCTATGCAAACTCATGCAAACATGGATGTTCTGAACACTCTGCTTCAGTTGAACTGGTTTCATAAAAAAAGTTTTGCTGAACTCCCCCAAATTAAGTAACATTTTATGCAGCAAATTTTGATAATTTTCTGTTTCCTGAAGAACTAATCTCCAAGTTATTTTCCATTTTTCAACATAATGTCAATGACCTAATTATACTATGTAAAAATATTATATATGCATTGATATTCTAATATATTATGACATTTTAAAAATATATGCAAAATATAAACTAAATGAGAGTGAGATAAAAATAAATAGAAATGAAAATGGTAACATTTTCTTCCCCACGGGATGAGGACACTCATTTTTTATGGCCACTGGACTAATGGATTCTGAATGTACACACATAATTATACCAGTTGTTTACTATAATAATAATGTAATTTCTTTTGTATATAGCTTCAGTCAATGTTCTCAGAATACTAAAAGGGGCCAAGAATAAAATTATATATGAATAACTCTCTTCATATGCATATATAAAATTTTGAGCTCAATTAAGTAATCATCTTGAGTTCTTTTGTTATTCTGTCAATTCATCTACTGGTAAATAATCTAAACTCTACAATAGATTTCTTTTTTTCAGGATTAATTCTCAAATTATAATAAAAGCAGGGTAAGGACCTTAAAAAGAATGGCCTAGTGAAAAAGTTGGCTTAAAACTCAACATTCAGAAAACTAAAATCACAGCATCCGGTCCCGTTACTTCATGGCAAATAGATGGGGAAACAGTGGAAATAGTGGGTGACTTTATTTTTCTGAGCTTCAAAATCACTGCAGATGTTGATTGAGCCAAAAATTTAAAGACACTTACTGCTTGGAAGGAAAGTTATGACCAACCTAGACAGCATATTAAAAACCAAAAACATTACATTGTCTAGAAGGTCTGTCTAGTCAAGGCTATGGTTTTTCCAGTGGTCATGTATGGATGTGAGAGTTGGACTATAAAGAAAGCTGAGCACTGAAGAATTGATGCTTTTGAACTCTGCTGTTGGAGCAGACTCTTGAGAGTCCCTTGGACTTCAAGGAGATCCAACCAGTCCGTGCTAAAGGAGATCAGTCCTGGGTGTTCATTGGAAGGACTGATGTTGAAGCTGAATGCCAATACTTTGGCCACCTGATGCGAAGAGCTGACTCATTTGAAAAGATCCTGATGCTGGAAAAAATGGAGGGCAGGAGGAGAAGGGGACAACAGAGGATGAGATGGTTGGATAGCATCACTGATGCAATGGACATGAGGTTTGGTGGACTCCTAGATTTGATGATCTAGGAAGGCCTAATGTGCTGCAGTTCATGGGTCGCAAAGAGTCGGACACGACTAAGCAACTGAACCGAATGGAACTGAAATGGCCTAGAAGAATAAATAAAATGTCTTATGGATATCATTATATATATGAATGCATTTGTAAAGAAAATTAATGAAAAAATACAGAAGACTTACCATTTGCTGAACCAGAAGTTGTACTCACTCAGACCTTAATATACATATAATCTAAAAAAAATCCTTTTTCTGCTTCTGATGACTTCTAAGGAAAGGAACTCCACGACTTTCTTCTCCAGCCTACTATGGACTTCTTTCCAATTTTCTGCCCAACTTCCCTTCATGAAATCTCTTCCCTAGGTTATAAAACACACCTTGCGCTTCTGGTTCAGACAAGATGGCCTTGATCTCTTTGTGCCCGCTTCTCTGTTTGTTTTGGAAAGAAGAGACCATTAAAGGGACCTTGTATATTTGGCAAGAAGAAGGTGAACTATATTAGGGCCTGAAGAATGGAAGAGAAACACAGCAGCACTTGACAGAAGACAAGCCAGGCCCATCATTCCTGACCTCCAACCTAGCATCAGAAGGCAGCCTGAATAAGACTGTTCCTTCCAAGGAATAAATGTGAAGGAACACCAGGTGGTGGTTTGGTTGCCAGGCTGTGCCTGACTTTTTGTGACCCTATGTACTGTAGCCCACCAGGTTCTTCTGTCCATGGAATTCTGCAGGCAAGAATATGGACTCCATATCCTACTCCAGGGGATCTTCCCAACTCAGGGATTGAATCCAGGTCTTCACAGGACAAGTGGATTCCTTACTGTCTGAGCCACCAGGAAAGTCCGAGAAATTTAACAATGGCATGGATATTTGGAAATTAAAAGGATAAAAATATTTGTTAATATTAGATAAAGTAGACTTTATTATTTTTCTTTTATTATTATTATTATTTTACTTTATTTTACTTCACAATACTCTATTGGCTTTGCCATACATCGACATGAATCCACCACAGGTGTNGTGGGGGGGCGGTGGTCTGTGTTTGGGCTCTGATTTTCTTCTTGGCTTCTGGCCCTGGCAACTAGTGATTGCTTTTTGGAAAGGGAGTCTGTCAGAACCAGAGCCTGGGAAGATAAGAGGGAGGCTGCCATGGGGAATGAGGCTCTCATAGATTAGCAGATCCCACTGGGCCTGGCTTAATGGAAAATGTCTGTTTCCGTTCTTGCTCAGCAGTCTCGGGTGTGTGTGTCTTGTCACTCTTGGCAGCTGGAACAGAGAAGACAGTGGTGGCCACTGAGGTGCAGGCTCTTAGGAGGCCAAAAAGAAATACAGCATGTCATTCTTAAGAGACACAGCCAGTTTGTGTCTCGAAAACCTGGGAATGCCTTTTCTGGCTCAGCTTACTTCTTCCAGCCCTGGGTGCTCCTGTATCTCTAGCATCATCATCCTCTCTGGGTCAGATGACACAGACCCAGTTAGATCGCCTTGCTCTGGTCTTCAGCACTCTAGGAGTTGACTCAACAGCGTCCTTTTAATATATTCCTGTGGAGGACAGTTTGGCAGGTTCTCAAAAAGTTAATTAGAATGATCCAGCAGTTTCACTCCTAGGTAAAAAGAATTGACAACAGGGACTCAGACAAATACTTGTATGCTAGTGTTCATAGCAGCACTGTTCATAGTAGCCAAAAGGTGGCAATAACCCACATTTTCCGCAAAGGGTGAGTGGATACACAAAGAGTGGTGTATACATACAATGGAATATTACTCAACCTTAAAAAGGAATGCAGTTCTGATACATGTTACAATATGGATGGACTTTGCAGACATGCTCAGTAAAATAAGCTCGACACAAAAGGACACATTATATGATTCTGTTTGTATGAGGTACCTAGAGCAGGCAAATGAAGAGATTGAAAGTAGTATAGAGGCTACTGGGGAATGGGGAATTATTGTTAATGGGTACAGAGTTTGGGATGAGGAGAAGTTCTGGAGATAGATAGTGGTGATGGTTATACAATATTATGAATGTATTTAATGCTACTGAATTGTATGCTTATAAATGGTTAAAACGATACATTTTATGTTATATATCCTTTACCATGATAAAGGGGAAAAAAAACCCAGTATGGTCATGTACCTTTCACCATCAAGGAAGTTATCATTGTATCTAAATTAAGTACTGTGCTTAGGCTGATCCTGTTGCCTCTAATTGGTTCCTGATAGAAGCTGAATTAATTTTCCTTTTAAATGCTCTAGGAGAGCCCCTGACCCCATGACTGGTAGATATATGGCACATCTTTTAGATTTTGGATTACTCATCTCCTCCTTTTGAGTACTCTGAACAGAAATTTATTTTTGTGTGTGAGGTATTTGGATAATTCCTTGCTGAGCTTTCTTTGGTTTCCTGTTTTCATCCAAGCCCACACATGCCCGTAAGCCCTTTGAGTGGCCTCTCAGCCTCTTTTCCATAGTGAACCAGTGAGTTCCATGTTTCCAGCCTCTCTAGTTGGCTAAAGTTAACTCAGGGGGCAAGTGGTTCTCAATTCTGCTTCCCTACTCTCCCAAGGGCCCTGGACTTCCTCTGTGGCCCAGGCAAGTTACTGAATGTCTTAGAGCCCTGTTTGTCAGCTTTAAGAGGTAAAGATTTATTTCTGCCCCTCTCTCAAAGATGAATAGTCTTAAGAAGGGCTTAGGGGTTCAGCACACTTTTTGAGGGTCTTAGTGTTCTGTGTTAGGGAGTCCTATTTGTGCCCATCATGAGGTGATTTATAATGGGGCTCAGTAGATTAGTACAAGATGTTCAAAGAGAGAAGGATGATTGTGAGTAACCGTAGCAGTCCTCTAAATCCAGAATTAATAAGGTGTTCCTAAAATCTTTGTACAGTTTTTTGTGTGTGTGCTTTTAAGCTTTAAACTTAGGTTGACAGTATAATGGAAACCGTCTGTGACATTTAAGGAAAAATTGAATTTTCTTCCCCCAGCTGATCTGGCCTTCAATTCTATTAGCCATAGGACAGTTTGCCTACAATTTCAGAGTAGCCACTTTTTGTCACAGATCTGAAAAATAAAAATATGCTTGTATGGTTTTATGAATGTAATTGTCTTAAACTTGATAACATTTTCTTTTCAGATTGTTTCCATTGGACATATTACCTAAGATGTTAAAGTTTAAACGTGCCTGGGGACTTCATGACAACCTTGTGTACCCCACAGTGAGGTGGTTCTGTGTGGTCTGCTGAAAAGGAGAAAGTCTTCATAGTCAAAAAACAAGGGAAGGAGGTGTGAGGGGGAAAAAAAAGAAAAGGGAAACGGTCAGTAAACCCTGAGGCAGTAGAGTTTGGAACAGAGAGAAAAGGTAAAAAATGCTTGGGTGTTTGGGGCTTAAGGCTTTTCTTCGATTGTGTTTGACCTCTTGGCAGAACAGAGAGTATAATAATCCTTGAATTCTGTTAAAAATTTTTAGTTAGTATACATTTTTTGCATTTTCACGGATCAGTTCAGTCGCTTACTTGTGTCTGACTCTTTGCAACTCCATGGACTGCAGCACGCCAGGCCTCCCTGTCCATCACCAACTCCTGGAGCTTGCTCAAACTCATGTCCATCGAGTCAGTGATGCCATCCAACCATCTCATCCTCTGTCATTCCCTTCTCCTGCCTTCAATCTTTCCCAGCCTCAGGGTCTTTTCTAAGGAGTCATTTCTTTGCATCAGGTGGCCAAAGTATTGGAGCTTCAGCTTCAACATCAGTTCTTCCAATGACTATTCCGGACTGACTTATTTCCTTTAGAATGAACTGGTTGGATCTCCTTGCAGTCCAAGGAACTCTCTCAAGAGTCTTTTCCAACACCACAGTTCAAAAGCATCAATTCTTCGGCACTCAGCTTTCTTTATGGTCCAGCTCTCACATCCATACGTGACTACTGAAAAAACCATATCTTTGACTAGATGGACCTTTATCAGCAAAGTAATATCTCTGCTTTCTAAAATGCTGTCTAGGTTGGTCATAACATTTTCTTCCAAGGAGCAAGCGTCTTTTAAATTTCATGGCTGCAGTCACCATCTGCAGGGATTTTGGAGCCCCCCAAAATAAAGGCTCTCACTCTTTCCATTGTTTCCCCATCTATTTGCCTTGAAGTGATGGGACTGGATGCCACGATCTTAGGTTTTTGAATGTTGAGTTTTAAGCCAACTTTTCCAGCTCCTCTTTAGTTCCTCTTTGCTTTCTGCCATAGGGTGGTATTATCTGCATATCTGAGGTTATTGATATTTCTTCCCATAGTCTTGATTCTACCTTGTGCTTCACAGCCCAGCATTTTCATCATGTACTCTGCATATAAGTTAAACAAGCAGGGTGACAATATACAGTCTTGTACTCATTTTCCAACCTCATTTTCCATTGTTCCATGTCCAGTTGTAACTTGCTTCTTGACCTACATACAGATTTCTCAAGAGGCAGGTAAGGTGGTCTGGTATTCCCATCTCTTTAAGAAGTTTCCACAGTTTGTTGTGATCCACACAGTCGAAGGCTTTGGTGTAGTCAGTAAAGCAGAAGTAGATGTTTTTCTGGAACTCTTGCTTTTTCGATGATCCAGTGGATGTTGGCAGTTTGATCTCTGGTTTCTCTGCCTTTTCTAAATCCAGCTTGAACATCTAGAAGTTCTCGATTCACGTACTGTTGAAGCCTCACTTGGTTTGAGTATTACTTTGCTAGTGTGTGAGATGAGTGCAGTTGTGCAATAGTTTGAACATTCTTTGGCATTGCCTTTCTTTGAGATTGGAATGAAAACTGACCTTTTCCAGTCCTGTGGCCACTACTGAGTTTTCCAAATTTGCTGGCATATTGAGTGCACTTTAACAGCATCATCTTTTAGGATTTGAAATAGCTCAACTGGAATTCCATCACTTCTACTAGCTTTGTTCCTAGCGATCCTTCCTAAGGCCCACTTGACTTCCGATTCCAGGATGTTTGGCTCTAGGTGAGTGATCACACCATCATAGTTATCTGAGTCATGAAGATCTTTTTTGTACAGTTCTTCTGTGTATTCTTGCCACCTCTTCTTAATATCTTCTACTTCTGTTAGGTCTATACCATTTCTGTCCTTTTTCGAGCCCATCTTTGCATGAAATGTTCCCTTGGTATCTCTAATTTTCTTGAAGAGATCTCTAGTCTTTCCCATTTTATTGCTTTCCTCTATTTCTTTGCATTGATCACCAAGAAAGCTTTCTCTCTCTCCTTGCTTTTTTTTGAAACTCTACATTCAAATGGGTATATCTTTCCTTTTCTCCTTTGCCTTTTACTTCTTTTCTTTGCTCAGCTATTTTTAAGGCCTCTTAAGACAACCATTTTGCTTTTTTGCATTTCTTTTTATTGGGAATGGTCTTGATCACTGCCTCCTGTACAGTGTCATGAACCTCTATCCATAGTTCTTCTGGCACTCTATCAGATCTAATCCTTTGAGTCTATTTGTCACTTCCTCTGTATAATCATAAGGGATTTGATTTAGGTCATACCTGAATGGTCCAGTGATTTTCCTTACTTTCTTCAATTTAAGTCTGAATTTTGCAATAATGAGTTCATGACCTGAGCCACAGTCAGCTCCTGGTCTTGTTTTTGCTGTCTGTATAGAACTTCTCTATCTTTGGCTGCAAAGAATATAATCAGTCTGATTTCGGTATTGACCATCTGGTGATGTCCATGTAGAGTCTTCTCTTGTGTTGCTGGAAGAGGGTGTTTGCTATGACCAGTGCGTTCTCTTAGCAAAACTTTGTTAGCCTTTGGCCTGCTTCATTTTGTACTCCAAGGCCAAATTTGACTGTTACTCCAGCTATCTCTTGACTTCCTACTTTTGCATTCCAGTCCCCTATCATGAAAAAGACTTCTTTTTTGTGTGTTAATTCTAGTAAGGCAAGTATATATGCACACGAAAAACGCACCATTTACAGAGCAAGCACAAATGAATCATTGTTAGCGGATGCCACCCAGACAAATAAATAACATAGAGACACAGTGAGAAAGAGCAAGGTAAGCTTCTTTAGGAACACTTCAGAGTTTCAAGTCGGGAGGAACAGAATACAGACTGACAGGAGAGTGAGAGGTGGCAGTCACCCAGGAGCCCGCAGAGGGAGTGACGAGGTGGGGAGCTCACGTGAAAGAAGTGTGCACGGAGGCTCAGCCAGTTCTTTGATGAGATTTTGGAGTCACAGTTGGTGCCCTTATCCTTAACTGCTTTTATTACAATCATTTGGATACTTGTCTTCCTTCTTACTGGACTCAAATTTCCATGTCTTGGCATACAAGAAAATCTTTGAAGCACCTTGGAGAAAGTAGTCCAGGTTGTGCCTCTGGAAATCAGTGGGCCAGGACTCGGCCTGCTGCAAGTCCTATCCTGTTGCCTGAGTGGATGAATATCACCGTAGTACCTGTAACCCAGCCACAGGACACCAGCTGGAGCTGTGTCTGTAGTGCCTGGCACAGTGTCTTGCATACAGTAGGTTCTGAGTAATGATGATCAAAAGGTCCTTGTAGCAGATGAATCCAATGGGGAACTTGTGACATACAAGGTTCAGTTGAAAAAAATAGGCAGAGAATTTGAGTTGTTTAAAATCTTGGGGATGAAAAGAATCTTGGATTCCTGCCTAATCACCTTTATTTACAGGTGCCCCAAACCAGGGTCTTAACAACAAATGCAAAACTTTTAAAGATCTCAGTTTGGATATTAATTTTTTAAAATAAAGTGTTAAAGGTTGCTTTTCATATGCCTTGCATCTTTCTCATAGTTAAAGATGGCTGAGGAGCTGATGTTGAACTGAAAGTTTGGCCATTTTTCAGTGTGAGAGCTTGTTTTAGAAACAATCCTGGTGAATCAGAGGGATAACACAGAGGGATCTCCCTTCTTGCCCCAAATTCTCACAGTCATCATTTGCTTGCCTTCCTGGACGTGAACAACTCTGTCTGGCATACTTAAACAATAGATCATACTTGAAGAGGAATGGATTTCTCCAATGGCTTTGACCTTTAATGTCTCATAGAAGAGTAGTTAACACACCACTTAATCCCACAGGAGTTCCCTGGCCCTGTGGTTATGTAGTCTATATAAGTGGTTTTAGAAGTGAAGCTGAGATTGGGTGAGATTGTGGGCCAAATCCCATTCATCTTCTAGTGGACAGATTTATAGGAAGAAGAATGGGTTTAGCTTTTTCTTGCCACCAAAGACTGAATGAGAGGAAGTAGTCTTAATTTAAAGGACAAAATTGATGCAAAAGGCTCTGGAACAGGTCTGGGGGTTTGAGAATGAGTGACCAGGGGAGGTCAATGCCTGCCTCATTCTCTGAAGCTGTTCGGCTGGTCCTGGGAGATGCATCCCTAACACAGAGGAAGGGCCCAGACAAGATGAGAGCCACTGTTGTCCAGGCCTTTGTTTCTTCTTCATTTAAGGTGAATGCTTTCCTTATTGTCCTTAAACAGCGAGGCCTTATTTTGTCTCTTTTTCTCTCAGTCAGATTCTGAGGAAGATGAACCCACAAAGAAGAAAACTGTCCTTCAGGTAAGCTTTGTGACAGAAGCCATTTCTTCCATACTGCTTCCTGGAAGGTGGGGAATTTCCAAATCAAGCTCAAGCAAATGCAAATACTGATACCGAGGACTGCCTGTTTGAGTGTAGTTTTGTTTTCCAGGTAACGTCAGACCTTGTGCTTTTCTGCCCTCCCCTCACTGTCCACTGACTTTAGTGTGCTGGCGTTGCCCCTCCTAGAAGACAGGCGTGGTAGGGAGATGAATTGGAACTCAACTTGATTTATTACCTTTCAAGTAAAAGGATTATTTAGGAACAGTAGAATAAATGGATTGGTCAAAATGATGTTATGGGACTTCTGAACTTTAAAATTATCCATCTTCTCCCAGTCTCATTTTTAACCTGGAAAAGAAACTTAAATAGTACCAAGTGCTATACCGTGTTTAACTGATTTTATCCTCTTAATAGTACCTAAATTAGAGTGTTACTATCATTCCTGTATTGTATATGAGGAGAATGAGACCTTAAGGAATTTGCCCAGGGTCAGACAACTAGTGGGGGCAGAGCTGAGGTTGGACCGAGGCAATCTGACTGTAGGGTCCCTGCTCTGACCTGCAGCGTTTGGCCGCTGCTTTGTCGTAAAGACCAGAAGTCCTTTACCAGACAGTGCTGGGAGATGCTCTCGCTGCCATTTCCTGTTTCCCCTTGTCTCAGGGCCTCTGTTCTGCCTCCCAGGAGTTTCTTCCTGTTCAGCTCCACACTCAGTGATTTACACACCCTCTGACCTCATGTTAATTGTATGTCGCCAAAAGAGCAAAAGAGGCTCTTTATAAGGTGATTGTCTCGTGATTCAGGTATATGATCCTGAGGTTGCCCCTTCCCTGAGTCTGTTAAGCCATCACATCCCATGTTGGGAGGTCTAAAAGGACACAATCACATGGAAGTTAGATAACTGATGAGAGTGATGCTGTGTCCATGTCTGTCGTGGGTTACGGAGGAAGAATCATGAAAGACAGTCACTTGCTGGGACTGAATGAAGCTGGGGTTGCCTGCTGTCAGAATGGCTTCCTGGAGGAAGTGAACTGGCAGCTAAAGAGATGGGAGGACACTGGCTCAGATTGCACTCTAGGAGTGAAGAGCTCTCTCTAGATGGTAGGAAGAGATGAGTGCCTAGAGAACCTCTGAGCTGATAAGGCAGAGTGTGGACCAAGTACTGCAGAGGGATGTAGCCGCGATCCCAGATGTAGCTGAGAAGTCAAATGCTCCAAAGGGAGCCTGAAGGATGTGCGTGCTCCATCTTCCACCTCAGTCTGGTTTTTATGAGCCTGAGCCTTTGGCGTCTGCCAGGATGGAATGACCTAAGTCTGTGAATGCAGACAGCACGGAGAAGAGCCCATTTTCTGGGTGAACAGTTCTGCCTGGACTGCTTGATTCAGAAGCCCTAGTTTATCCATTCTGGGCATTTCTTAGCTGAGAGTGCTGAAGTACATGGTTACTCCAGGACAGTGACACAGTGTCCACAAGGGACACTAACTCCATTCTCCTTTTTCAAACCAGTCCCTCCCTCGGCCCGACAGCTAGGCCAGCTGGCCTTGTTATACAGAAGCAGAATCCGAAAGATTCTTGTGGGTAACAGGAGCTCTGGATGGGCTGAGCCAGTTAGCTTACAAATTGATAAGTTAAATGCTTGACTCTGGCATAAACAAGCTGGATATACCACATCTCTTGGGCTTTCCTTGGGCAGGGAGGGAACTTTGGGCGGGATGTATAAATGTCTTTTTAGGACAGAGCCTTGCTATTGATTTTGAGTGGCAATCCAAAGGAAGCGGGGAGTTGCCATGCTTAAGAGGAACCTTCAAGATATTGAGAGATGTTCATTGATCATCTGGAGAGAGCCCTGGGCTTTTGGAGAAGAAAGATGATGTATTTACTAAATATATCAGCCAAAAAAAAAAAAAATCAGGAAAGGTTTTGTGGTAGAGGAGCTGGGAGAAGTGGACAGTAGAAGGGCCTGAGGTAGGAGGAGTCCAGTCCAGTTTGGATGACCTTAGTAGACAAAGGTCAGACAGAACAGGGCTGGTAAGATTTTAGGCTGGAGCATGTAACTGTAATGCTTGTTCTTAATGTCAGTAATATGTATCATAACACTTCACTTGCCACCTTTCTTCCCTCCTTACCCGAACTTGGGCTCACCAGGGATCCAGTGAGGGGACTGGCTTGTCTGCCTTGCTTCCCCAACCTAAAAACCTGACTGTGAAAGAGACTAACAGGTTGCTCCTGCCCCACGCCTTCTCCCGGAAACCCTCGGATGGCTCCTCTGACGCTAAGCCCTCCAGGCAAGCTTCTAAGACCAAGTCCTCTTCTCTTGCCCCTGTTGTGGGCACCACAACCACCACTCCGTCGCCCTCAGCTATCAAGGCTGCCGCCAAGAGTGCTGCCCTGCAGGTGACGAAGCAGATCACGCAGGAGGAGGACGACAGTGATGAGGAAGTAGCCCCTGAGAACTTTTTCTCCCTCCCTGAGAAGGCCGAGCCGCCTGGAGTTGAGCCATACCCTTATCCCGTTCCCACTGTCCCCGAAGAGCTGCCTCCAGGCACAGAACCAGAATCGGCCTTCCAGGACGATGCAGCCAATGCCCCTTTGGAATTCAAGATGGCAGCAGGCTCCAGTGGGGCCCCTTGGGTGCCTAAGCCTGGGGATGACTACAGCTACAATCAGTTTTCCACATATGGCGATGCCAATGCCGCTGGTGCTTACTATCAGGTGGGTAGGCTGCATGGAGGGCAGGCCAGGGAATGTTGGAGTCTGGCAGTCAGGGAGAGCTTTGAGCCTGTGATCGGCCTCTCTGGCATCACTTTGGCTGGATTAATGAGTCTTCTGGTGTCTTGGTTTTCCTTATCGGGTCTCAGACATTATGGCTTTATGCTGAACCATATTGATCTAAAATTGCCTAAGTCTCGAAGCCTGACAGGTTGAACCACATAATTGACCCCTTTATTCTGAATACAAAATGTCATTGTAGGAGCTGATGAGAGGTATAGGGAGAAAGTGGAAGAAGAGCAGTCTCTTAGAGATCCCAGGTAGCTTCTGCACATGTGGGTGAGGAGAATGTGAGAGCTTTGGCATAGATGACTAGATAGCAGTAGTCCAAGGAGAGTTCTGGAGGTGGGGGGTGCTGAGATCATAGGAAGTAGGGAGGGAGAAGAGGGACTCTGCAGAGTTGAGTGCAAAGGGAATAGGAGAATGGCGAGAGGCCTTGACTGAGACATGAGAAGTCAAAGGACTGAAGTCAGTCTCTGGAAAGAAGACGCTGGGGCACCATAGTTTGGGCAGAGACAGGAAATGGGGTTTAGATTTTGAATCTCAAACTGTGTGAGTAGGGGCAAATTACTTATCTGCCCCTCTGAATCTCAGATTTCTCAGCTCTAAGATGGGAAGAATGATAGAACTTCAGGGTTACTACAATAGTTATATTGGCAACATAGCAAATGCTCAGTAAATGGTTATGAGAACTTTTATTCAAATGTTATGTTTAAATTGTTCTCTAGGGCTTCAGAGGCTGAGAATATATGAGGCCAGGTTGTGAGTAGTTTAAGACAGACTTCCAGTGGTCAGAGCTTTCTTAGATGGAGAGGGCTCGCAGGAGTCTGGGAACTCACAGCTGAGGTGGTGGTTGATCAGAGGCAGCTGTAGGAAGTTTTCCCGCCAGCGTGCGATGGTTGCAAGACTTCAGTCTACTTCAACCACTGTGATTCTCTGAGTGGTCACTGTTACTCTTGTCTACAATCTCGGCCTGTGTAGGGACCCATGGTAGGTGGACTTTGAGGGCACTCTGTTCTGATCAAAGACTTTGAAACCTATTTGCCATTAAGCCTTGCTGTGTCCTGTAGACTGGTCACAGGGACAGTGTATCTCTCCTCAGTGTTGTCGGAAGGAGGAAGATGAATGTTTTGACCTCTTTAGCAAAGAGAAAAATGTAAGAAACCACTAGTTTATATCCAGCCAGTGAATAACAGTTGGAATTTTGTATGCAGTTACAGATACCATGAAGGCAGTCAGTTCAAATTAAAGTACTCTAATTACTCTAGTGGCCCTTCAATTTAAATGTATGTTTTTTATCAATACTTTTAATGAAAATTAATGATTTAATTACTCTGTTTTTTTATGTATTTTTTTAAATTTAATTTTATTTTTCATATATAAAATGAATGTTCTTAGAGGAGCATTTCTTAGAGTTTGGGGCAAAGGTGGAAGAATTAGGAAAAAGTGCAGGCAGGGAGGAAATAGTTTCTCAGCCCTGCAGCTGCCGGAGTTGGCCACAGTAGGGGCCTTGCCCTTGCCTTCACCCCTCTTCCTCTAGGGTCCACAGCAGCATCTGGCCAGCTCACCTCTAAAGGGGCGTCATCAGTTCCTGAACTGAAAATCTGGTAATGCAAACCTGGTTTGTTCCCAGCTTTGTAAATTCCATACCACCCTTATGGTGGTTTATTTTTATCAGAGATCTGCAACCTCCCTGCCTGCTAAGGGAGGGAGTCCCCTGTGCCTAGGGCTGCTAGATCGGACGAGGAGCAGGAAGCGTGCCTCACACCTCCTCATCTCTGCTCACACTGGAGTGTACTGGGTCCTCTGAGCAGGAGGAGCCCGGCTGAGGCACGGTAGAGGTCAGCAGAGGCAGTCATGCTGGGGAAGCAGCCAAGGGAGCAGGCTGTGAATTGAAGCAGGAGAGAATGTCTTTATTTCTTGTATCTCTCCCCAAAAAAAAAAAAAAAAATCCGTCTGTCTGGATGGAGTAGATCAGAAAAAACTCTGGTTCTTGAGTTGTAGGGTAGGTCCTTAGGATCTGTGCTTTGGCTGGTCGGCTTGAGGGGTCTGTAGTGTGGGTATCACCACTGCCTCTTGGCTGAGGGTTTTCGCTTTTCTCTGCACTGCACCCTCAGCTGGTGTGTTTTCTCCCCTCCTTAACTACAGGATTATTACAGTGGTGGCTACTATCCCGCACAGGACCCGGCTCTGGTCCCCTCCCAGGAAATTGCCCCAGATGCGTCCTTCATCGATGACGAAGCAGTAAGTTAATAAAGCCCAAGTGACCTTCTTTGACTCCTAGACACCGGGTTTCAAGTCTGAAGCTAAAGGAAATTCCTTTTTTTGAAAAAAGCAAAAAAGCTGTATTCATTTGGGATTTGGTTTGACACCATATAATTGAGAAACTTCAAGTAATAATGGCATATGTAAGGGAAGTTAACTTTTTTCTTTATAAAAGAAGGCTAGAGGTAGGCAGGCCAAGGCTGGTATGGCAGCTTCAAAAAGTTGTCAAGATCCAGTCCCCTTCGATAAGAATAAGAATGTAGTTAAGGCCACTGCCATCATTATTGCACACCAGGCAGCAGAGTGGAAAAATAGTCACCTCCCCCTTTAGGAGACTTCCTGAAAGTTCCTAAGAATACTTTTCCTTCTGTCTTACCGACTAGAACCTGTCATATGGCCGTATTTAGCGAGGGAACGTTGTAGTCTTTTCATTGGGTGGTACTATGCCCAGCCAGAATGTTGGGTTCATTCATACTAGCAGAGAGGGGGAGAGTGAATCTTGGTGGGGGAACAGCAGCCACAGTAAAGTGCCGTGTGTTTCACATCACTGCATTACTCCCCGCTGCTGAGCCGCTCCCTGACTCGGCACAAGGGGAGATGAAGACCTCATGTTTTGCAACCGTCCAGTCATGTTCCGGAGATAAAGTATTCCATCTGTAGGGACGCCACGGCCTACCAGGAGTGGGTTGGAGAAACAGGGGATGCAAGGTCTTATAAAAATAACATTCTCCTCACCTTTTCACAGAAACTTTGCAAACTTCTACCTGTGGTTAATCCTGTGTTCGTCCACTTTCCTGTGTATGTCCTCCTTGACAAGTTCAGTAGTTAGGCCCTTTTTGTTCTAAGCCTAGAAGGCAGCAGGGAGCTTATCCAGTGGCAAAAGTCAGCTCCTTATGGGTAGAGAGAGGCCTTGCTGATGCTCAGACCACAACCTGGGTTTCACTGCAGATTTCCAAGTGTTCTTGAATTTAATTCCTCTTCACCTACACTCCTCGGCACATCTTCTGGTGACTTCACAGTGTGATAATTTTTCTTTCTTTCTTTCGGAGGAAGGGGAAAGAGTAGCAGTCTCCTGAAAATTTTGCCAGGCTCTTTTTTGAGGCTTCCTCTCTCTCCATCTCGAATTACATTCTCCTCTAATGTCTAATCTGATGTGTGGTCTGAAGTACTTGGTGATACTGAACCAATGAGAAAGAACAGAAATGTTAAAGAACTAATTTTTAGAGAAACCCTAGAATTGTTTTTGTACCTTTAATTCTTAATTTGAAAATAGTGTGCAGTTCTTTTAGGCATATACAATTTATACATAATTTGAGTAAAATTCATACCAATGAATCTCTGCACTCACGTTTGGGAATACATTTTGGCCTTCTTTTCCCTGAGGCCAGGAGAACTTCTGAGAAGAGGCCTTTCACCTGGCATCAATCAACTTGGTAGGTGGCATGGTGAAAGGACATACTGCACAGAGAGAATTAAGGGTGCAGTGGAATGGGGGAGCCCCCAAATCACTCCATAAACTGAATCCTTGGTGACAGCTCCTGATCCCCTACCCAGACCCCCGACTCCTGAATTTTTTTCCCACTTTTCCAGTTTAAGCGGCTGCAGGGCAAAAGGAACCGAGGGAGGGAAGAGATCAACTTTGTGGAGATCAAAGGTGACGACCAGCTCAGTGGGGCCCAGCAGTGGATGACCAAGTCATTGACAGAAGAGAAGACCATGAAGTCGTTCAGCAAAGTAAGTGGGAAAGAAGGGTCTACTGGGTGGCCACCTTGGGAGTCCCCAGAGCAGAATTGGACGCCTCACCTCACTGTTACTGTCCCTACACCGTGAGCAAACACGTGTTCCCCTTGCTACTGGAGTGTACACCCAGCCTCCCAGGCACAGCTCCTGCTTTCCAGAAGTTTGCAGCACTTCGCTCTCTTTCTCGATGGTAGTCTGGTTGCTGAGACTGGGCGGCTGAAACAGTTTCCCATCCTGCAGTTGGGAAGATCTCAGTATGTGTGGCTCCTTCCCGGCTGGACAGAATCCACAGCTGCTCTTCCCTTTTCCTGCCGTCCTACCCTCTCTCCATCCTGTTCAGTTGGGACCTGGTGCAGCACATCTTTGAGGTGTGGGCACAGCAGAGCCTCTGAAGTCCCAGGTCCTGGGTTCTGAGTGTGCACCCCTGCTCTCACCTCTCTTTCCCTTGTTTATTGTACCCAGCGGTCGTCTTTCCAGACTCTTTATTCTTCTCATCTCCCACACCACACTCCTGCCTTCTCTGTGCTGGTTTTCTTCAGTCAGTGTGATGAATGTCTCTTCCCCTAGTAGCTGAGTGCAGCAAACGTGGACATTTATGACCCTGCCACAGGGGGGAAGATGTGGGGGAGCCTGGATTCTAGCCCAGCACCAGCGAGGCCAAGGTCGGGCATTTTATTCCCATCTTCTCCCCCCGTTTTCTTTGCTTTGTTCTGTGGCCACAGATGGCCATCTGAGCCCCAGCCGTTTGTTTTAACTGAATGCTGGCGGTCATACAGGACAGAGCAAAGGATTGTGGTTAGATCAGCATAGATCCATCACTGTTTACCGGAAAAGCCACTTAGGAGAGCATGCTCTGCTAACTGGGTGGAGAGGCATCCTCACCCCATAGTAGCTGCTGTTGCTGGTGCTCACTGCAGACCAGGAATGGAGCTGGCTGTTTTATGTTTGTCATCGTTAACTGTCATATTAAATGACATTAAATAGCATCAAGAAATTGGAGTCTGCTGTTTTCCCAGGTTTAAGTCTCTTATTTTTTTCCCACCATCTCATTGTATTGAGCTAGATTTAAAAAAAAGAAGAGAAGGATGCAGTTCCTGTCCTTGACAGGTTTAGAGTGTAGTTGAGAAAAAGAGTTTTAAGGACACTTGAGTATAAATGGTTATGGTGCAAATTGATTACATAAGTGCTGAGGAGACTCCAGAGAGGAGTTTTGGGAGTTGGGTGGGGCTGATTAGGAAGCTTCTAGTCTGAGACTAGCACTGGCAGAGGACAGGAAAACCGCAGAATGAAAGCCCAGACCAGTATAGACTTTGACAGTAAATCATTTGCATCAAAGTTTGGGTAGGGGTTCAGTGCAGTTACGGGTGAAGGCTGGAAAATTGGAGAGAGGCGTGGTGATTGTGAAAATCTAATTCCAGGGAAGCTGCTTGTTGGTACTTACTAGAATGGGGCACTAGGGTTTCAGCCAAAGGTGATTGATGGGAGAGAGCTTAGTAAGAAGGAGGCAGGAGATAGGCTAGACATCTGGCCTGACTGGGGAGAAGTGGACGGAGATGAAGAGGTCCTTAAGGGCAGAGGAGGTGGTGGGAGGTAGGAAGGGAGGAAGGTCTCCTGGACCTTTAAACTGTTTTAGACGGACTGCAAGTGGTAAAGCTGGTGTCAACTGTCCACTGTGGGCAGAGCCCCATGCTTGGTGCTGAGGGTGGTGGGCTACCAAAGATATAGAAGACAGTCCTGACCGCAAAGTATTTCCAGTCTAATGAGGATATTGGCAGACTCTTTTAGGCAAGTATTCTGAGCTTGAGAATTTTACATAATAACTTTAATAAAAATAACTATCTTGTAAGTATATAGACTTAAAAACTGCTCCAAGCTGACTTCTTCCCCCTAGGATCTGGGCTGTGTAGTTTTTTCCTTCATACCCATCCTTGTCCCACTGGGGCACTTGAGAAACGTCCACTTTTCTTTCAGTGTGTTAATGATTGTTCTCTTCCCTTACAGAAGAAAGGGGAGCAGCCAACAGGCCAGCAGCGGCGGAAACACCAGATTACATACCTGATTCACCAGGTGAGAGGCCTGAGGGCCCTGTAACCCTGGGGGTTTGAAGGCTGAGATCTTGGCCGGAAGCCTCTCAGACACCTGCTTGCAGCAGGCGCCCCCCCCCTCNCCTGGGTTGGGAAGATCCCCTGGAGGAGAAAATGGTAACCCACTCCAGTATTCTTGCCTAGAGAATCCCATGGACAGAGAAGCCTTGTAGGCTACAGTCCACGGGGTCGCAAAGAGTCGGACACGACAGCAACTTCACTTTCACTTTCAAAAATGAAATAATGTCATTTGCAACCACATGAATGGACTTAGAGATAACCATACTAAGTGTAGTAAGTCAGAAAGAGGCAGGCAAACACCATATGATACCACTTATATGTGGAATTCAAAATATGGCACAAATGAACTTACCTATGAAACAGAAGCAGACTCACAGGTACAGGGAACAGATTTGTGGTTGCCAAGGGGGAGGGGGGAGGGCTGGATTAGGAGTTTGGGATTAGCAGATGCAAACTATTATATACGGAATGGATAAACCAGGTCTTACTGTATAGCACAGGGAACTATACACAGCATCCTGTGATAAACCTTTTTGGAAAAGAATATGGCTTCCCAGGTGGTGCAGTGGTAAAGAATCCACCTGCGAAAACAGAAGACACAGGAGATTCAGGTTTAATCCCTGAATCTGGAAGATCCCCCCTGGAGGAGGAAATGGCAACCCATTCCAGTATGCTTGCCTGGATAATCCCATGAAAAGAGAAGTGTGGTGGATGATAGTCCATGGGGTTGCAAAGAGTTGGAGATGATTGCCTGAGTGAGTGAGAGTGAAATACATATATGTGTGTATATACCAGGCTTCTCCATCCATGGGATTCTCCAAGAAAGAATACTGAAGTGGGTTACCATTTCCTTCTCCAGGGGATCTTCCCAACCCAGGGATCAAACCCGGTTCTCCCGCATTGGAGGCAGATGCTTTAACCTCTGAGCCACCAGGGAAGCCTAGGGCTTCAGGGCTTCCCTGGTGGATCAACTGGTAAAGAATCTGTTTGCAATGCAGGAGACAGAACTGCACATTCCTTGAAGACAGGTATGTCAGCAGATCTAAGTCTGGCATTCCTTTGGCTAGCTAGCCCTCTCATTGCGTGTGCTCAGTCACTCAGTCATGCCTGACTCTGTGTGACCCCATGGATTGCAGCCCTCCAGGCTCCTCTGTCTCTGCGATTTTTCAAGCAAGAACATTGGAGTGGGTTGCCATTTCCTTCTCTGTGTGTCTCCTGCACTGCAGGTGACTTCTTTACCTGCTGAGCCACTGGGGAATCCATTCACTGCATGTGGCATTAATAAGTGTATTAATCACGATTGCTACATAACAAACTGTGAGGCTTCCCTGGTGGCTCAAACAGTAAAGTATTTGCCTGCAATGCTGGAGACCCGGGTTCAATGCCTGGGTCAAGAAGATCCCCTGAAGGGAATGCCAGCCCACTTCAATATTCTTGCCTGGAGAATTCCATGGACAGAAGAGCCAGACCAGCTCTCTATTCCATGGGGTCACATAGTCGGACACGACTGAGAGACTAACATACACACACACATGACAAACTATATACTGTAAATGGTTGTGGCTTAAAACACACTTTTTTTTTTTTTTAAGTTTATGTGGTCTTCTGGGACCTCTCTGCTGATGTGGACTGGTCTGGCTGATCCCAAGGGCCCACGCCTCTTCAGCTGGACAGGTGACTAGAGGCTGGCTTTTTGTGCTGGTGTCAAGATGTGTCTGAAAATTCTTCCACACTCTTTCTTCTGAAAGGTGGAGCATAATTCTCTTCCCCTTGGATATTGGCCAAACGTAGAGACTCATTTCTAATTGAAGGCAGTAGAGTGATGGTGTGGGATTTCTGAGGTCACAAAAGGCATTGCTGCTTCTAGCTTGTTCTCCTGGATGATCTGCTCTGGGGAGGAGCACGGGCTTGTTATTAGGACACACAAGCAGGCTAGAGGGGGAGAGAGGCCCCCGCGAGGAGTAAGGAAGTTGTCTAGTAAACAAGTGATGCCGACTGACCAGCCAAGTGAGGGAGCCCCTTGGCCTGTAAGAACAACTGATCAGAAGAGACAGTTCTTGCCTCAGATAACTACAGGGCCGGCCAAAATCTTGTCCAAACCTCGTGAGAGACCCCAGCCTGAAGCACCCCATCTAAGTGGCACGTGGACTCCTGACCTTCAGAGGCCGTGTGAGGTAATAAACATGGACCGCCGCCTTGAACTGCTGAGGTTGGGGAGCCGTCTGAGGCACAGCGGAATTAACAGACTCCCTGGCTAGGCTGACTCAGCTGGGACGGCCCCTCTGCACGGCACACAGCCTTTCATGCCCCACCGTGCTGGCCTGTGCTTGTTCTCAGGACTTGAACCTCCCGAGAGAGAGAGAGAGCAGAAGCTCATGAGCCCGCTGTGGCCCACCCCCAGAGATGCCACCTATGGCTGTTGTGTTAGTTGCCCAGGCGTATCCGGCTCTTTTCGACCCCATGGACTGTAGCCTGCCAGTCTCTTCTGTCCATGGGATTCTCCAGGCGAGAATACTGGAGTGGGTGGCCATTTCCTTCTCCAGGGGATCTTCCGAACCCCGGGATCACCGACTATCGGCTAAAGCAGGCCCGCCAAGGTTCAAGGGTGAGGAAACAATACCTCCGCCTTGAGGGAAAAAGCTGTGAAGTCATTTCAAGGGCCATGGATAAAGGGAAGGTAGTAACTGGGGCTGTGCTGCCAGTCAAACGACCCAAACAGCATTGTCTGTCAGCCAAGGTGTTTCCCTGCCTCGGTCCCAGGAGTGAGCTCTTGACTGCAGCACGTTTCAAGTGCTCTCCACCCCAGGACTGGATGACTCAAGAGGAAAGATGAATGGTTTCCTCTTGACGGTGATCAGTTTGTAAAGGCAGAGCACTAGTTCTTGACCCCTAGATTTCTGGAGCTCTCCTGCTTCCTGTCCCGTCTGGTTCTCCGTCATCCCTTCTGTAAACTAGTAGATGCTTTCTTATAAATGCCCATTCTTTCCCGTCCAAGTTAGTTGGAGTTAGTTTCTGTTTACCATCAAGAAACCCAGCCAAGGAACCCAGTGACCTTGGCAGCACTCAGCTCAGGACTATATGTGCTCCGGTATTTCTTCCAAAGTTAGGGGCCAGAAGATGCCACAAAGCACCGGGAGATCCTTCAGATGATCACTGGCATTTAAAAAATATCTTTGAAAACTCTTTAAACATCCTTAAGGACAATTGTAATAAAAATGCAAAGCGATCATAATTAATGGTATAGAAACTATCCTAAGATGGTGTTTTCTGGGGACTTCCCTGGCAGTCCAGTTTAGGAGGTGTGGGTTCGATCCTTGGTCAAGGAACTAAGATCCCACATGCTGCATGGCACAGCCAAAAAAAAAAAAAAAAGTCTGATGGATTGTGTATCAGTAAAGAACTTGTGTATCTGGCAAGGGCTGACTGCACTGTCTGGCAGCATTTCCATGCGGCAGTGTGACTGTCTGCCAGGGAAATCATAGAGCAGGAGAGGTCAAAGTTTCTGGCACTTGGGCCAAATACTCATATTCAGGCTGTGAAGGCGATGGCATCGCACCTCCTGCTTCCCGTTGACATACGGCTGCTTCCGGCCGCGTCTCCACCCATCTACTGCAGTACAGCTTTATAGTCATTCCCAGCCTGAAATGATTTCCACTTTCAGCTGGTCCTGCTTCCTTATTAATTTGTTAAACAATCGGGAATGACAGAAGGTATCAACTCCCTTCCCGGATATTTAAACTGTGAGTAGTCATTCATATGCAAACAGTGTGCCCAGGAACTTTTAAGAACTTTGCTTATGCAGAGTTCCAGAGCACAAATGTTGCAGAATCAGATGCCTCCCCCAAACATTTCTCCCCCTGACATTCAGCAGCTTCTAACGGAAACTCATTAGTGGTTTTTCACTGCTGAAGTTATAGCAGCTGTCAGTCAGCGATGGGCTTGGGCACTTGGCAGTGGAGACAGTGTGTCCTAGTGATTAGGAGCACAGGCTTTAAAACTGAGTGAAAACTTTTGCTTCACCTCTCATTATCTGAGTGATTTGGGGCAAGTTCCTTGACCCCCTGGGCCTCAGTTTCTCTATTACAAAGATTGTACCAAAAAGAGAAACTATCTCATGGGGTACTTCAGAGAATTATATGAAAATATACGTGCAATACACTTAGTCTATAGCTTGCAACATAGAAAGCAATCAATAAATGCTAATTGTTAGTGCTTGTATCATTATTATTAATACTAATACCACTACTATTAATAATCATTTAGCATGCCAGCGGCTTCCAGGACTGGAACAGCAAGTCCCAACAACATCTGACTCACCAAGTTGCAGTAGCAGAGCTACTGCTGGCCCAGGCAGGATTGGCACCAGCCCCTAAGGGCAGCATCCAGTGGGGCAGGGCGAAACGCTGCGGCCCAGAGTCCAAGTTCCATCGCTAGTTGCTGTCAGCATCTCACCTTCACACTCCATCTGGGTTGGATTAGCCATATCTGAAGCAGAGCCAAGCCTCAGAAAGGCTAGGCTCCAGACTCAGCAGAGAAGCGGAGTGGATGCCTCTACCTGGGCAAGGAACAAGACAGCTGCAAGGGTCCGACTGAAGCTCAGGAACACCCAGGGTGATGGCCACACGGCGCCGGCTGGGGCAGCAGAAACTCTCCAGACCCATCCAATCGACAGAAGGGAGCCAGTTCTTAACAGGGCTGCCAAGGCCAGATCTCAAGCACACTGATGGCAGAGCTGTAATGTGAGCTGATCCTGGGCTGTAGGAACAATAAAGATCCTCCTCTCTGTGATAAGGAATAACAAGTCAACAGGGAAAAGGAAAACTGGAGCTCACGGAGCAGGACGTCTGCGGCAGCCACAAAGCATCCAGGCAGGAGCAGGGCTGTGCACCTGAGCAAGAGCTGTTATCTCATCTGGCAAATTCAGGGCACCTCAGGGCTCGGCCACCCTCTCCTTTATCCTTGGACAGATATGGCCAAAGGATCCCAGCTGATGAGTCATTAGCAACAGAACTCTCCCACAGCCTGCTACTCACAGCAGGTACAGAGGGAATCAGAATCCGCATTTTAGCAAGATGCTCACAGAATACCCACACGTGTTTCAGTTTACGAAGTTGTGTGAGGATGCTCTTACCAATTGGTAGGGTTTAGCATGTGAGTTCAAACCTATTTGCCATCCTCTCTATGAAAACAGCTGGAAATCGCAGGTTGCTGAAGGAATGAAGACGACCCTTATTTCAGAAACAAGACGGTAATCTCTAAGCAGTCGGCCAGAGACTTTTGGCTCATGAGAAGGCTGCCAGTAGCCAGAGCTAAGACTGTCCCAGCCAAGAGGAGATGGAAGGTCACGAGGAAGTCAAATATTAAGATCTCTGGAAAGTGGAACAGACATCTAGAGCGGGAACATGGTAAAACTGAGAAGACGCTTCATGTGACCCTTGTGTGTTATGAAGCATCTTATCAAACAGTCTTTACTCTTGGCTCATCTTGTCTGTTCTACCTCAACATTTGTAGTTTTGAGATGGAACCCACTCAGCTGCGCTAATGTGCTCCGAGGAAAGGTGACTTTCTCTAGAGCAGGACGGCAGGTGGGAGCCACAGCAGTCCCCTGAGAACAAGGAACTGGTGACTGAAAGAATCAGAGCATGTGAAAGAGACAGAAGAAAAGACAATCTGGGGAAGTCCTCAGGGCCCTCCCACATTTTCTTTAACACTGTGTGTCTTTGTGTGGGTATGAATTTCATGAAAGTGCCTTTTCCCTCTGTGGCTTCTTTTGAGAATCCTCTCTAAGGGATGAATCTTTACCCCTCTCTCTCCATCGCCAGTGGCACTAGTGGAAAAGAACCTGCCTGACAATGCAGGAGACATGAGATAGAGGTTCAAGCCCTGGATGTGGAAGACCCCCTGAAGAAGGGAATGGCATCCCACTCCGGTATTCTTGCCCAGAACACCCCACGGACAGAGGAGCCTGGCAGGCTGCAGTCCATGGGTTTGCAGAGAGTCAGACACGATTGAGTGACTAACATCCCATCTCCTAAACACAGAGACCCACATATAATTTCAGGGGTTTATAGAACCCCTGAAACTTGGCACATAAGTTCAGGGGTTTATAGAACTCCTATGATTTCAGGGATCTCAGGTTAAGAACTCAAGCCTGGCACTTCCCGTCCATTTTTATTTCTTCTTTGAATCCCTAACTTTAAGCCCCGATACTACCATTGTTTCTTAACAAATAAGGACTACCAGGTTGTTTTCCATTTCCAATGAGAACGAACTCACCTTTCAGACAACAAATATTCAGAGCCATGGTCCTGGCACCAGATATGCGATTTAAGCTGGGATTTCTGGGAAGGCTCACAATAAACATCAGTGACAAAGCCAGTCTTTGACGCAATTTCTTTGGGTGGAACCCAAGTGTAGGGAGACAGCAAATGAGCCAAGATGGTGTGTTCAGGCTCTCCTGCTCCACGTTTTGCAAATAATGACTATGTAATCGCTGAGATCATTTCTAGCACTGCACATGCACATCACGAGGTGCTCGCTTGGCTGCGGGCTAGTGTCTGTGCGGTACCCCTGTATGCATGTCACTATGAAAGCCCAGCCTGCTGCTGCGCTGGGGCTACACTGGAGTGACCCCGTGACTGTGCCACGTGAGGTTATGTTATGGCTCCGTTATGGTTATCCTGTGGCTGCTGCGTCAGTGAGGAGAGAGGCTGTGTTAAGGCTTGCAGGCCAGCCAGGAGAGAAGACGTGTCTGCAGTCCCTATGGCCCCTCAAGTCTTCTTCCATCCTCTTAGCTCGCACCATGCCTACCCTGGGTTCAGCAGACAGTGTGAACAGCAAGACAACTGCCACTCTGAGCAGGGTCAGCGATACACCCAGCGACTGTATTTTTAAAGTGAAGTCACTCAGTCGTGTCCAACTCTTTGTGACCCCATGGGCTGTAGCCTACCAGGCTCTTCTGTCCCTGGGATTTTCCAGGCAATAGTCCTGGAGTGGATTGCCATTTCCTTCTCCAGGGGATCTTCCCAATCCAGNCAATAATTTGGCCACCTCATGCAAAGAGTTGACTCATTGGAAAAGACTCTGGGAGGGATTCGGGGCAGGAGGAAAAGGGGACGACAGAGAATGAGATGGCTGGATGGCATCACCGACTTGATGGACACGAATTTGAGTGAACTCCAGGAGTTGGTGATGGACAGGGAGGCCTGGTTTGCTGCAGTTCATGGGGTCGCAAAGAGTCGGACATGACTGAGTGACTGAACTGAGTAAAATATATTTGTCTTCTACACCTCAACAAGAGCATTTGTTTTTCTTTCCTTGAGAAAGAAGACTGTTAGAAGTGCATGACTACTAGCTACTGTCACATGAAATATTACAAGTTACTGACACATATGTGTTCTCACTGAATCCTTTAATTATGACCAGTCTGACTTTGAAGAAACTGAGGCTTAACGAGTCCAAATGGCTTGTCCGAGGTCATGCCTTGAGGAAGTGGCAGAGCCAAGGCTCAAAACCAGCCCTGTCAGATTCAAAGTCCGTTTCTACCAAGGACCACAAAGGCCACCATTTGTTGGGCATTTATTGGATAGCAGGGATTTTTCANAAATGGCTTGTCCGAGGTCATGCCTTGAGGAAGTGGCAGAGCCAAGGCTCAAAACCAGCCCTGTCAGATTCAAAGTCCGTTTCTACCAAGGACCACAAAGGCCACCATTTGTTGGGCATTTATTGGATAGCAGGGATTTTTCAGGGCTTCTCTGGTGGCTCAGCTGGTAAAGAATCTGCCTGCAATGTGGGAGACCTGGGTTCGATCCCTGGGTTGGGAAGATCCCCTCGGGGAGAGAAAGGCTACCCCCTCCAGTATTCTGGCCTGGAGAATTCCATGTCGGACACGAGTGAGTGACTTTCACTTTCAGGCACTTTTCATTCAATAATGTGACCCACAGCGAGGAAGGTGTTAGCATCAGAAGCTCAGAGAGCTTAGTCCCTGCCTCAACTTTATGCAGCAAATGCTAGCAATAAGGTTTGAATCCTGCTCTTTGACTGTTTCCACTGTTTTCCCATCTACTTGCCATGAAGTGATGGGACTGGATACCATGATCTTAGTTTTCTGAATGTTGAGCTTTAAGCCAACGTTTTCACTCTCCTCTTTCACTTTCATCATGAAGCTCTTTAGTTCTTCGCTTTCTGCCATACGGGTGGTGTCATTTGCATTCTTATTATTCTTGAAAGAAAGTGAAAATCGATCAGTTGTGTCCGACTCTTTGTGAGCCCAGGGACTATAGAGTCCATGGAATTCTCCAGGCCAGAATACTGGAGTAGGTAGCCTTTCCCTTCTCCAGGGTATCTTCCCAACCCACGGATTGAACCCAGGTATCCCGCATTGCAGGAGGATTCTTTACCAGCTGAGCCACAGGGGAAGCCCATGCACTAGCAATAAGCAATCTGAAAATATATAGGAGGAAAACAATCCTAACACATCAAAACAGCAGAGAAAATATAAATTATAAGCCTCAGCAAAAATGTGCAAGACCCATATGAAGGAAAAGATACAATAAGTTCCTGGAAGGTGTTTAAAACTGCTCATTCCCAACAATTTAACATAAATTCACTATTCTCCAGTGCTATCCCTATTGAATATACAGTTGTTGTTTTTTTTTTTTTAATGAAAACCAGAGAGGTTGGTCCTAAAATTTTTTTTGGAAGAAAGCACATATAAAAATAGCCAAAATAAAATGTTTAAAGAATAGAAAGGAAGTGATACTGGCTCTACTAGTTACCAAAGCATACTGTAGAAAAACCTGAAATAAACAAAGATGTTGCTTTGGTGTAGGCACAGCGAACAGAGCAGTACAAGAGAGAATTTTTCTTTTTAAACATACTGATGGACTTTGTCACTTCACTGTGTGATAGAAAGACATATTCTCATACTGAAGAATGGGGATAAACCAATCACAATAAATTATGTAGGAGGAATTAGCTATCTCTTGGGGGAAAAATAAGTATTTTTCCCGACAAGAGACTCAGATTATTTAAGAGCTTAAGATAAAAACTGATTTAAAATTTTAGAAAAAAATATAGAGAAAGGCTTTATAGTTGCAAGAAAGGGAAGGTCTTTTTATGATTAAAACAATTGATAACATAATGACTGATACATGTGACCACAGCAAATGAACTTATATTCAGTTTAAATTTAAAGCATCTGTAATATTTATAAAAGACTAAAATGCACAAGATGAGAGAAAATGTTTGCAATGTATAACACCAAGTTTCAATATTCAAAATACATAAAAAATAACAACTCAATGAGGAAAAAGGACAAGATGAATTGCCATCTCTCAGAACAACAGGCCATGTGAAAATATGCAGTTTCGCTCACAGTCACTCATATTCATAAAAAAGGTAAATTTAACCCCTAATGAAATACCATTTTTCACCCATCTGAGTGGAAAATATTTCAGACTGGTTATATCTAGTGTTGACAAGATAAAAAATGATGCCATCCACTCATTAAGAGGATATGATTTTTTGGAGGACATTTTAGCAGCATCTATTTACATTTAAAATGACACATCCTTTGACCCAGCAACTACACTGTAAGGTTTCTATCCTAGGGGAAATACTTATACACATATACAAGAGACTTACACAAGATGTTCGGCACTGTTATTATTAATAACCCCAAATCTAAAGCTACCTAAATGCTTATTAGGGGTACTGCGATTATACAAACAATGGTTCTATTACGAAATGGAATTGTGCATTACATAAAGGCAGGCCTTTAGGTACTGATAAAAAAGAAGCTCCAGGATACTTCGACGTGAAGAAAAACCAGGTGTAGACCCATAACTATAAGATAATTTATGTATGTGACTGTGTGCGAGACAAACACATGAAACTAAATATACACACCATGCGTGCAAGCTTAGTCACTCGGTCGGTGTCTGATTCTTTGCAACTGCATGGACTGTAGCCAGCCAGGCTCCCCTGTCCATGGGATTCTCCAGGCAAGAATCCTGGAGTATGTAGCCATTCCCTTCTCCAGGGACCTTCCCGACCCACAGATTGAAGCCAGGTCTCCTGCATTGCAGATGTATATTTTACCACCTGAGCTACCAGGGAAGCTTACAAATTACAAATGTACATACTGAGCTGACAAGGGTATGGCTTCAGACCAGGGAGAAGGGCTCCAGTGGTGGAAGGGTCTGAATGGGACCAGAACCGGGGCCTGGGACTGGCTCCCGTTCACATGTTTGCAGCATGAGTCTGCTGGAAAACAGTCTTGATTCTCTGGACTCAGTTCATAAAGTGATTTTTAAATGTTATTACGATTTACATTGCTTTCATGATAATTTTATTACTTAATTCCTGAGCATCAAATATTTGCAAGGAGGTGTTTTGTGAAATCAACAAGAGTCTGTTACCACATGACTGTCTCCAAGGCAGAGTAGAGGGCAGTCATGTAGAACGAATGATGTTGGGTCACAGTGAGCTTTTCCCATCGAGCCTGCATTCAATACAAATCTAATTATATTTACCTAAGATTGTTAATGGTTACTTATCTCACATGCCTTGCTTTCTGATCTGCCTGTTCAGTTTTCATAATGGAATTGTAATCTGCTATTAAGTTCATCTGCAGGAGACAACTTTCCTTGCTCTATTCAGCTGTCGTCACAGCACACTATATTACCTGGGGGTATACCATTTAAGAAGAAGGCAGGATCCTTATGCTGTTTAGAATAAGATATCTTTAGCAAAACAGTCCTTCTGCCCTTATGTGAACTTCAGTCTCTCCACCAAAATGGAGAATCAAATAAAACTTGTCTGCAGTACTTCTTTACAGAACTGTGTTTTATTTTCTCTTGTACTCCTGTCCTTAGTTGCCTTCTTCCCTCATATGCCTTCTCCCTTCCAACTTTCCTTGAAGCAAAAAAAAAAGTTCATTTCAGTTATTTCCTCTGCAGTTGCCACAAATCATTTTTGGAAGAAAGCAGAGGGTCAATTGAGGTCCATGGATGGACAGGGTGGGCTTCTTGGGTGGCTGCCAAGAGATCCGCCTCTGATGCAGAAGACGCAGGGGAGGCTGCAGGTTTGATCCCTGGGTTGGGAAGATCCCCTGGGGGAGGGCATGGCAACCCACTCCAGTATTCTTGTCCTAGAGAATCCCATAGACAGAGGAGCCTGGCAGGCTACAGTCCATAGGATCACACAGAGTTGGACACGACTGAAGCACCTGAGTATGCAAGTACGGACAGGGTACTCCAGAACAGCGCTGGCCACGTCTGAAAGGGCATCACTAACTCAGAGAGGAGCAGACCATAGTCAAGTGCGCATACACTGTGATAGTAGGGAGTCCATGCTGGTAGTGGTCAACATCTGATCTCATCCTTATTAAAGTAAGTTCATCTTCTCTTTCTCCTTTCTCTTCCATCCTTCTTCCCTTGCTTTCTTTATCTTTTCCCCTTAACTTACACTTCAGGCAGTTTAATGAAGATGGAAGGCCTTGGTTCCGACCTTGGCCCTGCACTCACTGGCTGTGGAATGAAGCAGGCTGCTTCATCTTTCTGAACCTCAGGTTACAAGTCTGTAATCTTGGACCTCATTCCAAGGCACCCCTTCACCAGGTTACTGTGAGGCTGAATGGGACTGTATACATTGAACATCCTGATTGGCATTCAATGGTGTGCAATAAAGCTTAGGTCCTTCTCTTACTTCCTAGACATCTTTTCCTTGTGAAGTCATTTTCCAGCTCTGAAACAGGAACTCAGACAGCAAACACATTTCAAATGTCAGCAACCTTGTCAGTGCCACCCCCAAATTAAGATCCAGGTATGGGTGAGCATAAACTGAATATAATAGGCAAAAATAAGATGAATGTGTGCATGACACAAGAATGAATGGGAGCTGGTACTTATGTAGTGATTTAATTACCTTTATAATACCTGTGGCTCAGTGGTAAGGAATCCACCTGCAATGCAGGAGACCACCTGCATTGCAGGAGATGTGGGCTAGATCCCTGGGTCGAGAAGATTCCCTGTGGCAACCCACTCCAATACTCTTGCCTGGAAAATCCCACACACAGAGGAGCCTGGTGGGCTATAGTCCATGGGGTCACAAGAGTAGGACATGACTTAGAGACTAAACCACCGCCACCATAAGACCTGAAGGATCAGGAAAGATACTGGGCAACTTGGAGTCAGCATACAATAACCTTTCTCACAGTGATGACAACTAAAACTCTGATGATGGTTAAAATAACAATAACAATATAACAATAATAATAACAGCAAGTGTCTGAGCACCAATAACAGTTAGTAGCTTAGGGAGGGAAGTCAAAACTTAAAAAGCAAACCATATTAAAAGTGAGCTTTGTGGAGGGTTTCTTTTATCTCCTGACTTGAAACCAAGGGTGGCCCCTGTGTGGAAGTACAAAGAAGACACAGGCAGCAAAAACTGAAAGAACACTTCGCTTTTAGTCAGAGAACTAACAAAAAGTGTTGCCACGGGCCGGAGAGTATGGGGGAAATCCCTGTTGCTGTCATTGTTGTTTCCAGTAAACTTTTACTTTAGACTAACTTTAGGTTGTCAGAAAAACTGGAAAGATAGTACCAAGTCCCTGAGTCTCCCTCACTCTACTTTGCCCATGGTTAACATCTCATGTTAACATGTTCCGTTTTTTAAAACCAAGAAAACAATGCTGGTGTGTTTAGACTATGATTAAACTCCAGACTTCCTGTCCTTCAGTGTTGTGGGCGTCGTTCTGGGATACCACATTTCATTGCCTTCATGTCTCCATGGTTCTCTGGGGGTTTCTGGGCCTTCTCTTGCTTTCTTGGCCTTGAGTCTCGAGGCACACTCATCAGGTGCTTTGTAGAATGTCCTTCAGATTGGGTTTGCTGGATGTTTTGCTCATGTTTAGACTGGAGTTACGAGTTTTAGCAATGAATATTAAAGAAGCAAAGTGTCCTTTTCATGCTCTCACATCAAGGGTACCTTCTGTCAACATAACTAATCACCTGTGGTGTTAACCTGGCTAACCTGTTTGTCGGTTGGAGACAAGTGATTAAGTCTAGTGCATGCTCAAGGGGAGGGAAGAGAATCTCCGTCAAAGGCTGAGAATTCTTCTGTAAGGAAGATTTGTCTCTTCTCCTCCATATTTTAGTTTACATAACCATTGTGATCAGTATTGAGTCACATAGATTTGGGATTTTTTTTCCTTTTTTTTTTTTTTCTCCTGGCTCTGCCCCGAGGAGGCCATGGTGGCACAGGAACCTAAACCCAAGGAGAAAACCTGTCCATCTGGATGGAGGACCCTACGGCCTGGAGTGTGAAGATTCCATTTTCTTCTCTCCTTTCCCTCTCCTACTCCCTTGATAGTAACTCCAATCACAGCAGTACATGTAGCTAAAACTCCTAGAAGAACACCAGATTTCTACCCAGAGGGCTGGATGAAGGGGCCCCTGGGAGTCACAGGAAATGGGGAAAATAACAAAGGGTAAAGAAATAGGGAAAGGTAGCCCCCAATTCTGTGTATGAACTGATCAGAGTCCAGCCTCACTCTGAGCTGCTTGCGTAGGGTAAAGACCCACAGCAGGAGAACAAAGTCTTTAAGAACTGAACTGACGTAGGAACTTCTGCCCACAGGAGAGCTCAGGACATTCTGAACACATACAGGTTCACTACCTGTCAACAGAAAATAGCTGGCATTCTCCAGAGGATTTTAACAGGACTCAGAACCGCGTAAGATTCAAAATGTTTATGGTATAATCTAAAATTACTCAACATATAAAATACACAGAAATGTGACCAATTCTCAAAGGAAAAGACAATCAGATGTCAAGCTCAAGATTATCCCGATATAGAAACTTTTTCAAAGACCTTTAAACAACTATGATCATCATGTTCAATGATACAAGAGGTAGATACTCTTGAAATAAACAAAAAGATTGATGTTCTTAGCAGGGAAATAAATTTTTTTAAGTGAGTATTTTAGAAGTAAAAAATACAATATTTTAAACAAAGAAATTTGCGGGATGATCTCAATAACACATTGAAGGTTAACAGAAGAAAAAGTCAGTGAACTTGCAAACAGATCAACAGATTTATCCAATTTCTATAACAGAAGGAAAAAAAGATTGAAAAAAAGCATCCTCAAGGTACTGTGGGACAATATCAAAAGGTCTAATATTCATGATATTTAAGTCCNACATTGAAGGTTAACAGAAGAAAAAGTCAGTGAACTTGCAAACAGATCAACAGATTTATCCAATTTCTATAACAGAAGGAAAAAAAGATTGAAAAAAAGCATCCTCAAGGTACTGTGGGACAATATCAAAAGGTCTAATATTCATGATATTTAAGTCCCAACAGGAAATGGCAAAGAGATAAATGCAGAAAAAAAGGTAGCCATTATCAAAGAATACATAAATTTGGTGAAAAACATAAATATACAGCTGTAAGACAAAATAACCTCAAAGGAAACCAAACCTATCCACATTATAATCAAACTGCTGACAACTAAGATAAAGAAGAAATCTTGAAAGTAGACAGAAAAAACAATTCCTTTTATGTATGTCCATGGGAAGAACAATTGGAAGGACTGTTTGGTTTTTCATTAGAAACCAAGGTTCTGAGAAGGCAATGCTCTGTAAAGTGCTAAAAGAAAGAACATTACACCATCCACCTGAAACCAACATAATGTTGTAAACTAGCTATATTTCAATTTTAAAAATAAGGTATGTGGCAATGTAAAAAAAAGAAAGAAAGAAAAGAATTGCCAGCCCAGAAGTCCATATTTCGCACACATACCCTTCAGTAATGATGTCAAAATAAAACTTTCTCAGACAAACTAAGGAAACTCATTGCAGCAGGCCTTCTCTAAAACACTAGAAGGAATCCTTCACCCTGAACTATTCCCTGCGGGAACATGGAACTTCCAAATAAAGAAAGAGTAACGGAAATGATAATAGACAATTTTTCTCTTAGATTCTTTAAAATACATGTTATTACCTGTAGCAAAAATGTAAACACTGTCTGAGGGAGTTGTCAATATATGTGGATGTAATATACATGCCAACTATGGCATCAAAGGGTCACTGACCCCTAAAAAAGGCAAAAACAAAAACACTACAAAGAGATATAGTTCAAAATCAGTGGATACATTTAAATAAATTACTAAAAGATATAGAAATATTTGAAAAGACAAGAAAGGTGTAATAGAGAAACACCCACCACAGGCACAAACTAAGAAAATAAAAAATAATACACCTAAAATAATAAAACCCTCAAATCTGCCATACAAATGATTGTGTTAGCCTAACACACTGGGATGGAAATGGGGTCTTCTGCATGACAGGCGGATTCTTTACCAGCTGAGGTACCAGGGAAGCCTCCGTATACAAGGTTCAGTTCAGTCACCCAGTCGTGTCGACTCTTTGCGACCCCATGAATCACAGCACACCAGGCCTCCCTGTCCATCACCAACTCCCAGAGTTCCCTCAGATTCACATCCATCGAGTCAGTGATGCCATCCAGCGATCTCATGCTCTGTCGTCCCCTTCTCCTCCTGCCCCCAATCCCTCCCAGCATCAGAGTCNTCCGCTCGCGGGGTGGCCCAGCATCCCTTTGGGGGCTGTAACGGGCGAGCAACAATGCCTGCGCACCCCCACCTCACAACCCCGGGGAAAAGATTCTCCTCTCCACCTGGCGCCCCGCCCCTGCCTCGCTGAGAGCCCGGGGTCCCGGGACCGTCTAGGCTGGCTGTGGGAGTGAGCCGTTGCCATGGGAACCAGGATCTGGGGCTCTAGGTCCTGTTCCTTGTGGCCTAAGGAATGGAGGGCAGAACCAGTCTGTCCTGATGTGCTCGGTGTTTTACGGGTCTTCCCTTCACCAGCATTCCCCCCTGCCCCGCCATCAACCCCCAACTCGCATCCTTCTTGCTTCATGATGAGTTAGCAAAAAGCTCAAATCTTAGGAGGGAAGTCGTTCCCTGAGCATTAGGAGTTCAAAGGAAGTGCTTTTTGACTTGATCCATTATTCTGGGATTCCCCCCTTTTGGGGAGCAGGTTTAAGAGTTCTACCTTTGTCTTTATCCTTCACTTCTTTCTGTTCTCTTTGCATCTTCTTCCTTCCTTCCTTCCACCCTCCCCTAAATCTTGAGTTACAGTGGGATCTGGCCACTGAAAGACTTTGTGGAGGAATGATGACCCTGCTTCTGAAGTCATTAATAGTGTAGGATTTGCCAGAAGTACCCCTGTGAAAATTCACAGCATGGATTCCGTTAATGTTCGGTGCAAAAACAGATTCCCTTAAAATACCAGGGACAGTGAGTCTTAGTCTTCTTTTAGTTGAGGAGCTCCTTTAAACTGTTATACCTTTTTGCCTCATCAGCTTCAGCATTTATCTGTAAAATGAAACAGTGATGGAGACTCCACCTTTGAAGAGTAAATGCAGTGTATCAATGTTTACCCTTTGCTGTGTATTATACAAAAATCAATAGTAAACGCAGTTTTGCCTTGTCCTGCTATGGAACAGTAGTTCACAGTTAAACCTTTAAGGTATGTGAGCATCAACTAATTCCAAAAACTTCAGTGAGGAAAGCACATGTGAACCAAAGCCCTCTCTGGAATTAATAAATGCAGTATATTAGGTGACAGTTGTTTCTTGCTTTATGCCCTTTCATTAGTATGGTTTCCAGAATCAGCCCACACAGGCCTTCCCCAAAGGTAACAGACAACACAAATTTTCAAGATGGCTGACTGGAGTCAAGGGCAATGGAAGAGGGAAGTAACTGAGATTTGTCCAGGACTTCAGACTCTGTGTCCATATCTACTGAGTTTTTGTCCACGGCTTTGAACTGCCTGTATGTCTGTGCCCATAACTACTGAATAAATAGAAGATTAATAGAAGTTAGACCTGGGATTTGCAGTGGGAAAAATGCTTTGGTTAAATACAGACTATCAAATAGTGTTCTGATTCACAAGTCAGATTTTTTGCCATTCTGATGAAATAGAATAGCTCATTGTAGATAACCTGAAAAATCTTAGCTTGTTTTAGAACATACAGTAGCAAACACTGGCGAAAAGTAAAATCATAAGTCTATTTTAGTTGACTTAATGGGAGGTGGGGGAACCTCCTAGTATCTATAGTCTGGGAAAAGTTAGCAACATTATATAACTGTGGATTCTTAGGTTTAATTTCAAAATCTAGCTGAATTCCAGTCACCTGAAGAGATTTTTTGAAATACAACTACTTGCTATGTTGGTGGTTGATTTTCTTCATATTTTTATCAGTAATAATGGTAGAAAAACAAGACACATCAGAGAGTTGGTTTCACATGTTGGCAGCGCACCAGGAGGATGACCTTGTGTACATTCCTCAACCTTTGAGCTCCAGGCTCTGCCGCTGTGTTGGTCTGGTAGCTTAGGACTCACCAGTGCCCTGAATTCTGCGCTTGGGCTGAGGAACCATGAGCGAATGAAGCCTCTTGTGACATTGTAGGTCTCATTGCATAAGGCAAAGGTAATAAACCTTGAGAGCCGAAATGGACACATGGTTCAGTTTATGGACCTTCTTAATTAAAAGTTAATAAAGAGGAAGAAAGCAAGCCAAAGTTTGATCCCAGTGCTACGCTGTGTGCTTAGTCACTCAGTCATGTCCAACTCTTTGTGTCCCCATGGAGACATGGGGTGTGTCCTGCCTGTCTCCTCTGTCCTTTGGAGATTCTCCAGGAGAGAATACTGAAATGGGTTGCCATGCCCTCCTCCAGGGGAATCATCCCAACCTAGGGATTGAACCCAGGTCTTCCGCATTGCAGGCAGATTGTTTACTGTCTAAGGCACCAGGGAAGCCCCAGAATACTGGAGTGGGTAGCCTATCCCTTCTCCAGTGGAACTTCCCGACCCAGGTATCGAACCAGGGTCTCCTGCATTGCAGGCAGATTCTTTACCAGCTGAGCTACCCAACTTTCTGAACAGTTTTTTTTTTTTTTT
>SJYV01009278.1:805139-873279 GCA_006410875.1 Neotragus pygmaeus | reverse complement strand
GGTCATTCAGTTCAGTTCAGTCGCTCAGTTGTGTCCGACTCTTTGTGACCCCATGAATCGCAACAGGAAGCCCTCTCTGTCCATTACCAACTCCTGGAGTTTATTCAAACTCATGTCCATCTAGTCGGTGATGCCATCCAGCCATCTCATCCTCTGCCGTCCCCTTCTCCTCCTGCCCCCGATCCTTCCCAGCATCAGGGTCAACTCTTCACATGAGGTGGCCAAAGTATTGGAGTGTCAGCTTCAACATCAGTCCTTCCAATGAATACCCAGAACTGATCTCCTTTAGAATAGACTGGTTGGATCTCCTTGCAGTCCAGCCTAGGGTCATTACTTGCATACAAGTATCTGTAGCCATCTTTCCTCCCAAGGTCTATTTGGAGATAGAAGTTACTTAGCTTTGTATCAGCTTTGTACCTGACAATCACTATAAATTTTGGACGTAATGAAATCCACATCTTTAAACATTTTAAGTTCTTTATTGTGTTCAGTTATCTGATGATTACAATTTGGAACTTTAGCCCAGGTCTCAGGAGGATCGGGATTCCTTGAGCCTTGCACTTGATAGTTACAGAGTGGAGAGGCTTTCCCGCCTTCTGGTGCTGGGGCTTGTAGAGTAGCTCCGGACACACTTGAGCCCTGGGACTCACTGTGTCACTGTTGTTTAACGTGTTTTTAACATTTGACATGTCCCTATGACTTAGCGCTTTGCCTCCAAGTTAACCACCTGTTGAATATTTCTATCTGAATGACTGTAAGTGGCAAATGCTGTTATGATTTTTTTCACCTAATATATCACACATTGAAAATCAGAGATACATTTAGGAAATTTAATGAGCCAATGATGCATTCCCTTTTCCTAAAAGTACAAGGTTGAAAGTGAGAAGGGTCTCTCTGGTGGCTCAGATGGTAAAGAATCTGCCTTCAATACAAGAGTCCCAGGCTTGATCCCTGGGTCCAGAAGCTCCCCTGGAGAAGGGGATGGCTATCCACTCCAGAATTCCTGCCTGAGAATCCCATGAACAGAAGAGCCTGGCAGGCCACAGTCCATAGGGTGGCAAAGAGTCAGATATGACCGAGTGACTAACACTTACAACTTTCAAAAGTACAGCGTTGAAATACTAACTGAATTGATGAAGGGCTTAGACTATTAAGTTCTAAGACCTATTAACTATTTAAGTGAAAAATTATCCCATTTCACTAGTGATTTCTCACCGTAAAAATTTTTTTAATGAATGGCTACAATAGAAATCTCCATTTTAGTATCAGCTGACCCGGCAGATCTCAGAAAGTGCTCAGTCTGTGCTATACTTGAATCTCAAGTCACCCCACCCTTGGGGGATTTAGTTCTGTGCTTGGATCTGTGCACACAGAATGAAGGGAACGTTTATAGGTGGCTCTCTGGGGAGCCACCCGACCAACACTGACATCTCTGGTGTTGGCTTTGAGGCTGACCAAGAGTCTGTGCACTCAGTCGGCACTCCATCGGTGCCCCTGACCTTGCTCAGTCCATCCACAGCCTGCTTCCCAACTTTCTTATGGTCAGAGGTAAGCTGTTTGAAAGGAAATGGGGCCGGCTGACCCCAGAGCAGGAGGAAGGAGCTGTGGCCATGCCTGGCCATCCACACCTCTCTATCCCAAGTATGACAACATTCTCTACTGATCAGTAGTGATTCCTGCCTAGTAACTGGTCCTGTTGAATTGGCTGTTAAGTATTATACCCAATATGTGTAACACACCAAGGAAATTTTTCACCTCCTTTTCCAGCTCTGCCCAAAGAGTATATAGTCTGATTTTTGTGGTATGCCTAAAATAAATATATCTGTTTTTTTTCTAAATTAGTTTTGGGTCCTATGTAATATTTGTATCTCACATTAGTGTAATAGTATACTAACATACTCATGCTATTATACAAGTGGGGAAAATAAATGTTTATGTGTATATAGGTATGTATGGTTGTGTATACATATATATGTATGTGGGAGCTCTGGTATTTGATGGCAATTATGTAATTGGTCTATTTGCAGATAGCGTATATGTATATATACACATATATATGTAATTTGAAATTGATTGGGCTTGGTAAAAGTTGATTCAAAATTTACAGTAATTCTCTAAATCTCGGGTTAATGTACTTTTTGAAGTATATTCAGTGGTACAGCCAGGAAAACCTCCCTTAAAAAATTATGCTTTATACTGAAAATTCTTGATCTAATATGAAACTTATATAAAAATATATTGTCTTTTTTAGGGGAAGGCATCCTCTTACTACAGCCTGGAAAACATGAATTTCCATTTAGTTTTCAACTTCCGTCTGAGTAAGTGAAACTGTGAAGCTTTGGGGGTTTTCTTTCCTTGAACATTGTACATTGTATGGTTACTGAGTACCTTCTAACATTCAGGTGTAAATATTTATCCTGACTAACCCCTGATAGATCCCACCCCTGTCACCTTTCTTTTTTTAAACTGACACTTAATTTAAGGGGTTTCCCCCATGGATTGGAGAGGGCAATGGCACCCCACTCCAGTACTCTTGCCTGGAAAATCCCATGGACAGAGGAGCCTGGTAAGCTGCAGTCCATGGGTCGCTAAGAGTCGGATACGACTGAGCAACTTCACTTTCACTTTTCACTTTCATGCATTGGAGAAGGAAGTGGCAGCCCACTCCAGTGTTCTTGCCTGGAGAATCCCAGGGATGGGGGAGCCTGGTGCGCTGCCGTCTATGGGTCTCACAGAGTCAGACACGACTGAAGTGACTTAGCAGCAGCAGCCACATGGATCAGTGGTAAAGAATCTGCCTGCCAAGCAGAAAATGCAGGTTTGATCCCTGGGTGGGAAAGATCTTCTGGGGAAGGAAATGGTAACCCACTCCAGAAAATCCCATGGATTGAGGAGCCTGGCAGGTTATAGTCCATGGGATCACAAAGAGACAACTGAGCGACTAAACCACCACAACACTTTTAAGAGCTTTTCCCTGTTTTGAACTGAAAAAGAAACTTTAAAAATCACGTCTTTGGTTTCTTGCAGACCTCTGGTAACCTCCTTCACTGGGAAGTATGGAAGCATTCAGTACTGTGTGAGAGCAGTTTTGGAACGACCCCAGGCACCTGATCAGAGCGTTAAGCGGGAACTCCAGGTCGTCAGTCACATCGATGTCAACACACCAGCATTGCTAGTATGTTCTTCCGCCCTCCCTTCCCCTGCCCCTTGTCGTCTTTGCTTTCAGCCATCATCCCTGCATTTAGCAAGTCTAGTGGCCGCCTCTCCTGTCACTTTTTGATGTAATCTTATAACCCATATGCATTCACTATAAATACATGATTCTAAGTCGGGCAAATTACAAATTGTGTACGGTAATACTCTTGATTGTGTCCCTGTTATTCAGGGCTTCTTTTGCCAAGAAGTTACATGGGCTCGAAATGCATTAATAAGGCTTAATAATAATAATGCGCACACACAGAGTAGTTACTTTTCCAGAGCAGCCACAGTCACAGGGCTGTGGTATTCTAAACTCTTCCCTAATAGCAGGGTGAGGAACAGTAATTACAGAAGAGGACTAATCACGCTCAGCCTGCTATTGACGCTCAGGCCATTATGCTGTGTCTCCGTGCATTTTGCATGTCATTTTCTAATGCTAAGTGAGTATGTGCAGCTGCTCTGGACTTCCTTTCACTTCTCATTTCCTTATGACAGATTTGGCTGCATTAAAGCATTGAACTTCTAATAATCACCAGAAATACTGTAGGCTGATAAGAAAGATCAGGCTGTAAGTAACAACAGAATAGGCAAGATGGGAGCTAATGAGGTAGATTCTTTTATCTAAACCCATATTATCAAAATAATATAAAATTATACCTTGTACTTTCATGAGAGCTAGTAGGACCTAATGGTTCATGATTTAAATATGAATGAATGATTTTTTTTTTTTTACTTAATAATGTAAACTTTCCATCATGATACTGATGTTGCAAAGATGTATTTTTAGTACTGGAGGTTTCCTCTTTCTAGCCAGCCAGTGTTTTTAAAGATCAGGGGAAAAAAAAACAAAAGGACTTAAAAGTTGTTTAATTCTGTTTTCACAGAAAAATAAAATAGAATTTACTCTGTTATGAAATTATTATGAAAATGTAACAGATAAGCCCTAGCTGATCCCTTGAGGCCAAAATCATGCAATAGCCTGACCAGCTTATAGCTGTGACTTACCACCTGTTCAACACCTATTTTGAAAATTGATGATGCTAATGACTGCCTTGTGTTTTTAAAAACTGCCTAGAATTGGGTGGTTAACTAATTCTAATTTATTTATGAGGCCATTGTGGCAAATAATTAAAAATTTCTTCTTTTTTTGCAAAAAGATGCTAATTATCCTTTACTATCTTTCAACAATTAAAAAGCTATATATTGCAACTTTGGGTTTTACAGTGAATTTTGGATGTGCCTCTTGTAAACTGAGTATTTTAAACCTTATGTTTTTTGTTTGTTTGGTTTTTTTATTTTGCTGATGTAGAATAGAAAGTGGGGTGCTGAGTTCAATAATCCTTTAGATCCATTACATTGGTGTGTTGTTGTACTGCCATAACACAAAAGCCCCAAATTATTCTAAGTACCCTTGAAATTTCTGCCTAATAATGCATTTGAAGTAAGGACAAAGGCTGTTTGCTTATTCAACATTTTAAACGCCAAGACAAATAGAACATTCTGACTATTGATTTGAATGGCATTTCTCCTTCTCCTGATCTACACCTAAAGTCTTTTTTTTTTAGAAAAGTTAGTTCTGTCTTGTTAATAGAGACTGCTACACTTAGGTTCTGATTGTTTTTTTAAAGGATGATGTATCATTTCCAAGAAATACGATGAAAATCTAGAATAAAATAGCATGCTGTCACCCTAATTTGAATCTGAAAATTCACTTAGTTTTCCTGAAAAGGAAATGAGTTTTAATGCTTTCTTTCAGTATGTTGCATAAAATGTCACAGGAAGATAAAAAAAAGGTTGATTTATTTTTTGGAAGACATTTCTTTACAACTATTTTATTTTAAAAAAATGACATAAGTTGTATGAATTTTCTAGATCAATTTAAGTAATTCTATTATTTGAACTTTTAAAGACCCCTGTATTGAAAACTCAAGAGAAAATGGTTGGCTGTTGGTTTTTCACTTCTGGTCCAGTCTCACTGAGTGCCAAAATTGAAAGAAAGGGATACTGCAATGGTAAGCAAACTGTCTAAAATTCCAAATGCAAGATTCATTAATTAGCTAATTGAAAGTAATTTTTAATAATATGTTTTGTGATTAATGAAGTATATACTATTTTAAAACATGAGTAATATGATTCTAGTATGTCATTGATATTTAAATATTTGTAAATAGATGAGTAGATCCCAGCGATCCTAATATTTCTGACTTCAGTCTTGGTACATTCATAACTAAGACTAACACCAAAATGAAAAGATGCCAGCATTTATTTTAATGTTGCAGAAGACTGTTCCAAGCAGTGTTGCTTGGAAGAGAGCTGTTGCTGTATGAAAATACTGTTAGACATTCTGACTCCATGCTGGGAATTGTACACACAAGGCTAAAATGTAGAGCGTTGACACTCTTTAACACTCAGACTAATACCAGAACAACCATCTGTGAAAGGCCCATTTCCATCCAGTGGATTTGGCCCTGCTCCAGGGTTCTGGCTGGTGGGGGTGGTATGGGATAGTACGACAGTGGGTGTGTAATGTGGGTGTGAAATTTGTTTACGCCATCCATTGCTTAACATCCGTTCCTAAAGTGCAAACTTTGTTCTTTTTTTGGGCAGATTTTGTTAAGCATTGATGAGTTTGGTACTTAAGATAGTACTTAATCATTTATTTGTATATCTTCTCTCAATTTTTATAGATCATGGTTATTTATGGATCTTTAGAACTGGTAGCCTAATACTGCTACATTAGAAAAGTGAATCATGGAATAATTAGAGAACTTTATCTGCACAAGCTGCAGTGAATTTTCTTTTCTCTGACTCAGATTTGCAGGGTAAAGTTTCCATGAGGCTTCTCAATTTCTTAGTCACGTTGCCACATTTCAGCTTCCGTCAGGGACAGCTCTGTTCCGCTGTGGTCAGAACTTCCCAAGAGTCTCTGAAGGTGTTTCTGTTTTCTTTTTAGGAGAAGCTATTCCGATCTATGCAGAAATAGAGAATTGTTCCTCTCGTCTGATTGTTCCCAAAGCTGCCATTTTCCAGACTCAGACGTACCTGGCCAGCGGGAAGACGAAGACCGTGCGGCTCATGGTGGCCAACGTGCGCGGGAACCACATCGCCTCCGGGAGCACCGACACCTGGAACGGGAAGACCCTCAAGATCCCGCCCGTGACACCGTCCATCCTGGACTGCTGCATCATCCGCGTGCACTACTCCTTAGCCGTGAGTGCGGAGCCTGGGGACGGAAGGCGCGGGGCGTGGAGCCAGCCTGGTGCTGTGTCGCCAAGGGATGTCCTTTTATGTCAGTGTCACAACAGATTGTGAAATAGAGGATCATCAAAAACTAGCCCCCTGAAGGGTTTAATTAAGGTGGGAGAACGAAGATGCCGTCAGGGCTGCTCGCTACAGTGAAGATGCGTCCTTAACTTCCTGTGGTTTTGTGTGAGCCATGCTCACTGACTGTGAAGTGTGTTCAGGACGCAATCCCCAGCACAGAGCGTTCTCTGTATTTTGTGGGCTCTTCATTCGGTTTGCTCATTTTATTCTGTCAGGACAGTTTGAGATTGTGTGGGAAATAGTAGCAGACAGAAGAAGCTTTTTTTGTGAAAAAATAATTGGATTACTCACTATGAGGTTTAACTTACATGTGTGCCCCTCTCTCTCTTGTTGTGGTTTTGGTTTTTGGCGCATTAGGTGTACATTCACATTCCTGGTGCTAAAAAGTTGATGCTTGAGCTACCCTTAGTGATTGGCACAGTTCCATACAATGGTTTTGGCAGCAGAAACTCCAGCGTGGCCAGCCAGTTCATTATGGATATGAGCTGGTTGACACTGACTCTGCCGGAACAGCCCGAAGGTAAGGTGTTTTGCGGTTCTTTCCTGATGAAGTCACACGTACAGAGTACGTAAGAGCAGCACATATGAGATAGGAAGTGCTCGGATGATAATGACTACTGCCACTGTGACGGTCCTCACTCTTATTACTGCAAATCAGCAAATGTTATTCTAGGCAGGGACTTGAGAGTTTGGCCTAGCCAAGACACCGAATTCCCAGTGGCACGTCCAGAAATACCATCCATCCACATCTCCCGACTGCTGTTTATAATAGGCAAATAATGTAAAATAATCAGTGTGGTTTGTTATGTTTTTTTTATAGCCACATTTCATGATTTTTTTTTTTACCTAGACTGTAACGTACGCAACAAGAGAGTAGAATAGAATCCATGTTCAGTTCATTTCAGTCGCTCAGTCATGTCCGACTCTTTGTGTAGTACTTAATAAAAGCAGAATCTATTGAATATTTTTTACTGTAATGGGCATAAAAGCTTCCTGATTAGAGGGAAGAATACCATTTGTTTTAGTTTCAAATTAAGCTAAATTTCTCATTTTTATCAAAGTTCAGAAGACATTAATGTAATTAGTTTCTGCCTGGATTTCTTAGATCTAACTGTTTTTGTTTTTTTCAGCACCACCAAATTATGCAGACGTGGTGTCGGAGGAAGAATTCTCTAGACACGTTCCTCCTTACCCTCAGCCCCCTAACTGTGAGGGAGAGTCGTGCTGTCCTATGTTTGCCTGCATCCAGGAATTCCGATTTCAGCCTCCGCCGCTTTATTCAGAGGTAAAGACATTAAAAGAAAACTAGGCTTGTGCTGTTCTGTTTGTAAATAATCTTATGTCCATTGTTGATTCCCAGTTATTAAAAGATGCATACAACAATTTTCTATGATGATGATGATAAATTATCACTGGTCCATTTACCACATTTTGTAGTATTTTCTTGGTACTTTCTAGCATGCATGTAGAGTACCGTGAATCGCCTTTAAGGATCCGGAATACAGAGAACTTAATGGTATTCTTAGAACTTAGAAGTCTTTGGGACTTCTTAATAGTAACTTTGAGCAGCTTGGCTTAACATTCATCATGTAATTAGAAATAGGTTCTACAGTTGTGTTAAAGAACATTGTTAAAGAACATGGCAACAGTAATCTTGGTCTGCTCATTGTTTCAGGTTGATCCACATCCCAGTGATGTAGAAGAGACCCAGCCTGTTTCCTTCATTCTTTGAACATGTTTCAGAAATCACTGTGATCATCATCAAGTTAGAATGTTGGTTCTTTCCCCCTGCCTTTTCGGAGAATAGGGAGGGAAGATTAGCTTAAGGACATAACGTCAAGACCGAAAGTGGAAGAAATTAAAAAAATGCAACAAGAATTTTCCAGTGGGCCAGCAGGATTGTTGCACAAGTTTGTGATGTGGTCTTGTGTTCCCTTTGAACAGTGGGATGAAGATGTGATGCAAAAAGTCTCAGAATGTACTGAAAGTCCAGATAGTGAGAGTAAGTTGAAGGGGTGCCTGTGCCAACCCAGCAGAGAGAAAGGTGCCTGTGAAGAGTGGAAACACTGTGAGCGTGTCTTTAGAAGGTTTCTCAAAGTGGAGCAGCTGTATCTTAAGCTTTGAGGCAATGTGGATGTACTGGGAGAAGACTTGATTTTAGAGAATGTAGCAGCACAAGAATGTGCATGAGCAGGAAAGGAGCCCACTCTAAATACGAAGCGAGACCCTGCATTGTCAGGGTCGTCATGATTTCTTACCACACTCGATAGGACTGAAGGTCCTTCAAAGAATCCTTTTTGAGGTCATGATCTTAGGAGGTACTAATGAAGTACAGCTTTCACTCTTTTAGTGATAGTCTAAGAAGTAGTTTATAAATTGGCTCTACAGTATTATGAAACCAAGAATGAGTTCCTTAAAAGGCTTGTCAGTTGAAAGGTGAAAGGTGAATTTCAACTTGAGAACACATTTTGTTGAAGTTGCCACTTAACCCCCTTTAAGTACTTTAGCAGGATACATGTTTGATTTTCCTCATGTCTTAATTACGTAGGAGCATATTTTTAAAAGGGTTAAAAAAACAAAAAAGCTTGCATCCTTAGGATGCATGGATAACTGCACAGTGGGGGAAAAATGCCTTTTCTTACCTACCTCTAAAGGTGTTATCAGAATCAGATTCAGTTTAAAGCTCCAGGCCTGATAAGTCTTCTCTGGAGTTTCTGCTCATTTGTCTATAGAGTCTTCTCTCTCCTATCCCCAAAGCTGAAACTGGACTAAGGGCAAAACTTGTAAGGTTAGCATTAGATGAAGGTTAGTATGTGTATACCAAAGGGTATTTCAAGTTAATATAAAATCAAGAAGGCAGAAACTACATTTTTTTTTTAAGTCATAAAGTTAATTCCTCTCGAGACATAAGTGTACTGATACGATGGCAGTCACTGTGTTGTCCATTCCGCTTCTTTAGTAATTCTATTTAAACTGTGATTTATTTTTTTTTTTATCATTTTGGTGCAATATTTTACTATCCTTTAACCTCAGGATATTCAGACCAACAAGATTGTGTTGCTGCTAAAAGTCTGAGCAGTGTTTTTATGTCCCTCTGTCACCTCCTGGTCAGTCAAGCGTTCACTTGTTTTTACTTTAATCTGTTGGTTTCATGAGCTGAGAGTATTTCTAGATGCTGAGTGGAAGGGAGGTAAGAATCCCCATGATAGAGAGTTTGGACCAGCCCAGTACTTTGGTTTTCTCCATGTCCTAAGGGTTTGCTCTAGAAATCCTGGTGCTTCCCATGCCAAATACTGTACTTCACTCAACTGAAAGATTAGCTTTTCTTTCGATCAGTATACTCAGTTAGAAAAGTCCTAAGGTTAAATTTTGTATGTAAAAATTAGATGGACATTTGATCAGGGATTTTTATACAATCATTAGGTAAATGTACACTTAATCCTTCTGGGCATACCTCTCTTCTCTGTAATCACGTAAGCATCTTAAGCCGTTCTTCCGTTGTACGCCTCTGTTGAAAATCACAGTGCAAACTGTTCTCCCAGTAATTGCGGTACTGGAATTGTCCTGAATCGTTACTTCTTCCTTTTGTTTTCTGGTGATCTTTTATTTTGCTTTGTTTTTTGTGTGTAAGTAGCCATGTGTTTTCTGAACAGTTTTATTTGTACTTTAAAAAAAAAAGATCATCTCCAGCTATTTCTTGACCTCTGAATTAGTTTACATGTTTTGTCAAGACATTGTCCATCTCCATGATACTAAAACACAGTGAAAGAAACAACAAAATTGTACAGAGGAAGAGCAAGTTTAATTATCCGACTGCAGGTAGAAAGGCAGCTGCTTACTAGGGTCTTCACTTGGATTGTCTTGCCACCTTTTTTAAAGAAATCATAAAGTGCACCCATCAAAGTAAAACAGAGCTCATTTTCTAGCACTTAACAGGAATAGCTAAAAGGTATGATTTGCCTTATTGAATTGATACTGGTACATCTGACCTTAAGCAGTAGGTTGAAACTGCATACCTTTTTATAATCAATAAGTTGATGAATGTAGAAGATTCTACATTGGAATAGAGAATACTTGGGAATGACGATAAAAATTTAGCTGCTACTTGCTTGTTCATTCTCCTCTTGTTTCGTTTGCAAAGAAACCGTGGCCTTAGAATTTTCTTTTTGATGCAGAATTTTTGAAATTGAGAATGGGCATCTTTTGGCTCACACAGTTCTTCCATGGGCAGAACTTTCATGTTTTTGTTTTGCACAATAAGAAACTCAATAGGCAGGGGTTATGTTTTTGATAAGTTAACTATCAAAGCTTTTTATTTTTATTATAAAAATGTAACAATTTAACCCACAAGGAAAAAAAAAATTGTATTTTGTACTCTTGTCTGAACCCCATGGGTTCCTTTTGTTAATAAAATGATTCACTGATGCTGTGAGTTACTGGTCTTGTTTTGTTTTTGTTAAGATGTAATTCAGATTGTTACAGACAGAAGGGAAATCAACACCATGATACACAGCTTACCACTAAGATCCTTCTGTAGATGTGTGCTGTCATCAGGCCAGACACAACCCTGGTGCATTCTTAGCCTGTTTCTGTGACGGCCTCAGTTTCCCCAAAGGGTAATCAGTTATTAGCATTCCAGGAAAAGGGGTAGTTGATGTGAAAGATAAAGCTTAAGCTCTATTGGTCATTGAGAGAGCATTATCTCCATTTATTCTGAAATGATAGTGACTACTTCTTAAAGTTTCCTGAGTTGACATGTTTGTTTGGCCAGAATCTTTCCAGGATTAATTTAGTAGGTCTGGTGGCAAACCTGCTAGGTAGGTCTAAGTAGCCTCCTCTCTCCACATACATATTCAAATGGACAGAAGTCATACATTTTGTACAGGGAATATGTAACAATATGTCATCTCAGAAAACTGCCTTGACCCTCTGTCGTGGAAAATTATAAACCTTAGCTAAGTGGTAAACATAAACCCAGATAATTTACTCTCCAAGTGTTTATAATGTGTGAGATGATGTTAAATGAGTCTCTTCTGCATCCACATTTGCAGTCAGCCATAAATTTTGTCTCATGCACTAAATATCGAGGAAAAATTTATAAGATCACCATTAAAGTTTGTCATTTATTTTGTAAAGTTGTGGGTTATAAAATTTAGAGCTAGGCAGGTCATTGCAGTCTAGGACATAACCTTCAGATTAAAAATGGGGATACCAAAACCCAAAGGTGTAACCTGAAAATTTGGCCTACATTCTCTGTAAGATTGCTGCTCACTCTTAAAAGTTCCTGATTCTATAAATTTAATAGAAGTATGCAAACAGCAATTGCTTCAAATTACACAGTTTAAGACTTACAGAGCTGAGTACTACTAAACATATACTAAATGAGGAGTCACAGCATTTATATCTAAAAACCTGTGTCTTGAAAGGATACCAGTCTGACTAAATTGCCCCTGAAGTACTTTTGATTGGTAGCTGGAATCCTTTCTTCAGCAGAGGCATTTGAGTTTAACAAAAAGTTGCATTACCACTATAGAGAGATCCTGTGTGCCCATCACCCAGGCTCCCCCACCCATAACTATAACCTTATCAGGAAATTGACATTGACAGTAATTAATTAGAGCTCAGGCCTTTTTCAGATTTTACCAGTTTTTGAATGTACTCATTGTTCTCATGCATGTATGTATGCATATATATTCTTGGTTTTGTATATGACTCTATGTCGGGTTTTTATTACCATTACAAATCAAGATAACTGCATCACCGCAAGGAAACTCCCTTGGGCTGCCCTAAAGCACTCACACCCTCTGCTTCCCTAGTCCCTGACTGTTCATCTCTGTAATCTTACCGTTTTGAGAATGCTTAGCTTAGATATGTACCTTTTGCAACTGCCTTTTCCACTCAGCATAACACCCTGAAGATCCATACAAGTTGTACATACTCACATGGAGAGTTTTTTGCTTTGTGTTTCAGCTACCTACAAAATTTTGAAAGAAATTGGCTATTACTTAAAATGTCATCTTGCAGTTTTCAAAGAAAATATGTAACACGTGCACAGGCTACCTTTGTAAATATTGTGGTTTAACATTTGAAAACTACCTTTTATGCAGAAAATACATAACTGCAGCTTTCCACAACCTTTGGTACTCAGCTTGCCAAAATCCATGAAGTCTGTGAACATAAATACAAAAACACAAGGGCATCACCTGCCCTTGATTTTTATTCATTTAACAATATTTCCCCAATACTGCTCTTGGTGCTTCCCAGGAGGCACTAATGATAAAAACCTGCCTGCCAATGCAGGAGGCTCAAGAGATGTAGGTTCAATCCCTGGGTGGGGAAGATGCCTGAAGAGGAAACGGCGACCCACTTCAAGATTCTTGTCCAGAAAATGCTGTGGACAGAGGAGCTCGGCAGGTTACACAGCCCATGGGTCCACGAAGAGTCAGATGCGATTGAGAACACAACACCTCTCTTGGGGCTTCCCTGATGGATTAGTGGTAAAAAAAAATCCACCTGCCAATGCAGGAGACACAGGTTCAATCCCTGGGTCGGGAAGATCCCCTGGAGAAGGAAATGGCAACCCACTCTAGTATCCATGCCTAGGAAATCCCATGGACAGAGGATCCTGGTGGGCTACAGGGTCAGACACAACTTAGCAACTGAACAACAATAAATACCTCTTTACTAGTCTTGTACTATCTAGGGGAAGACTTCTTTAAAAACTTACTTCCTGATACTATAGCCATTTCCCCACTGGGACCCCAGCCCCATATCTATTTGATGGCTAAAGGATATCTGTTCTAAAAATGCTAACTTTACATATAGACACTCCTTATCATAACATAAAAAAGTCCATTGTTTTTTAATTTGGTCTTTTAGATACCAGAATCCATCTGAGTCCACATGATAAGCATTTGGTATATGATAGCTTATTTGTAGTATCTTTTACTGCAAATATTCAGTCTTGACTGGTTTATTGAGTTGAGGCACATAAAGTATAAAGGTTTATGGTCTACAGTTGCTGTGCTTAGTCTCTCAGTCATGTCCGACTCTTTGTGACCCTATGAACTGTAGCCTGTCCGGCTCCTCTGTCCATGGGATTCTCGAGGCAAGAATACTAGAGTGGGCTGCCATGCCCTCCTCCAGGGAATCTCCCAACCCAAAGATCGAACCCAGGTCTCCTGCACTGCAGGTAGATTCTTCACCTTCTGAGCCACCAGGGAAGCCCATGTATATAAAGTGTAAAGCTTTATGGTATATAGTTAGCTTACTTCCAAATATATTGGGTGTGTGTGTGCACACACACTTTCTTACCTGGAAACTTCCCTCTGCAGGGAAGATAGCTATCAAGAATTATATTGTTTATGTATCTGGAAAGACAAGGAAGGACATATTACCATCGCCAAGTATCCCTCTCAGTTCAGTTCAGTTCAGTTGCTCACTCGTGTCCGACTCTCTGCGACCCCATGAATTGCAGCACGCCAGGCCTCCCTGTTCATCACCATCTCCCGAAATTCACTCAGACTCAACGACAATCGAGTCCATGATGCCATCCAGCCATCTTATCCTCAGTCGTCTCCTTCTCCTCCTGCCCCCAATCCCTCCCAGCATCAGAGTCTTTTCCAATGAGTCAACTCTTCTCATGAGGTGGCCAGAGTACTGGAGTTTCAGCTTTAGCATCATTCCTTCCAAAGAAATTGCAGGGCCGATCTCCTTCAGAATGGACTGGTTGGATCTCCTTGCAGTCCAAGGGACTCTCAAGAGTCTTCTCCAACACCACAGTTCAAAAGCATCAATTCTTCGGTGCTCAGCTTTCTTCACAGTCCAACTCTCACACCCATACATGACCACAGGAAAAACCATAGCCTTGACTAGACGGACCTTAGTCGGCAAAGTAATGTCTGCTTTTGAATATGCNCTCGTGAGTCACTGCCTGTGCACCTCCAGCACCAAATCCCTCCAACTGTCACCCAACAGCTTCCTGCAGCAGAGGGTCCTCCGCAGACAGGGCGAAGCAGCTCAGGACCCTGAAGCCTCTGGGTTTGGGACTGGGATGCCCCCTGGAGGCCAGCCCAACAGCTGGTCCAGTCTCCACCTCCCCCATCTCCTCCTCCCTTTGCCGCAGAGGCCCTGGCCCACCCAAGGCCGGCTCTAGGCTCCCCGTGACCAGGGTCTGGACCTTGGGTCATGTCTCTGCAAGCCACTTCCTCCCAGGCTGTGAGCTCTGTGCACAGACGCACGTGGTCAGAGGCCAGTGGTGCTCTTTAGGCTGACTTCTCCTTTTCTGTCTCTCTCTTTTCCAAGAAAGGAGTGCCTGATTTCCCAAGAGCTTTGGGGTCCCTTTCTTCCTCTTGCAGCAATCCCAGCAGAGGCCTGGGTCCAGGGTAAGCTGGGCCTTCTCACTGAGTAGCCACCGTGCTGGGTAATTACTGGGATGAGCTGGGAAGCTGTTGCACAGGAGGACCCATCATTAAGTGCTGTGGCATTGCTGTGCCCGCAGAATGTCTGGATATCTTCTCTGCAACTTGCCCCCCAGAGCCTATGGCACAGTCTTCTCAATATCTCCCTGATGAAAAGTCTTTATCTTCTGAGATTGGAATTTATGTTGTGAGACTGTCCAAAGACCATCCAGAAACTAGCCTGGAGTGTAAAGCTGAGTGATGGACTCAGGGGGCACTGATTAAACTGGCCAGAGCAGAGGTGGGGGACAGCTGTCAGCAGGGTGCCCTCCTGGGTGTTGACCAGCTGGCTCTGAAGAAAATGTTCAAATGTGGTATCTTACTCATGCTTCCCCTACCCCAGTGAGGGCAGGTCCAGCTAAAAACAGGGCCCCTAAGGGAGAGTGCAGGGCCACGTGCTGACAGGTGGTCAGCAGGAGTGAGCCAGGCATGAATGGGCCCCGGGGCCTGCTTCAAACCTCACTGCTCATTCCACAGTGCTCTGGGCTCACAGGGAGCCCTCTGATTCCCCGCTTGGACAGAGCCGTGAAAGGAGTGTGGCACTTATAGTGAATCTTGCTGATGCAGCTTCTACCCTGTCTCCTTTTCACCTGTTTTGTTGGGGTTGCAGGCCCCAATTTCTCCGACGAGCATCTCTTACAAAAGGCCTCCATTTGTGCTCAGCACAGGCTCAGAAGCCCAGGGAAATTTCATATTTATTACAGATAGAAGCAAGCATCCATTCTGCCTGCTTCCATTAACACACACTGGCAATTAATGTGTTTGGTTCAAAAGCCTTCAAACATTTGTACTTCCATTTGCACGTTTAAATGGCTCTGTATAACAGTTAAGCAGGTGGTTAACTATATGTATATTAAATTCATAGAGAAACTGGTAATTTTCAATTATAATTGTCAGTTCACAGTTTACATGATAAGAATTTTTTGAATAGACCCATTAGCTGATTTAGTTAGCCAGGGTTTTTATAAATCATGGTTTATTTGCTTATTCTACTTATAAAGGAGGGATTTTCAATGTTCTCCCATGAATCAATAAATATTTACTTTGGTCTTTATTCTGCCCAAATGCCAAGTTTGACAATGGATGAAATATCATTGGGGTTTCTTAAACAGCTGTTTGAATGCGGCTGTTTTATTAGTTGTTTTGTTTAGTATTATTACCCAGAGAATGGTTTAAAAGTTTTATTCATTTGGTATTAATCTGTTTTTTATAAATAAAGTCAAAACAGGGCTGAATTGCAGTTCTTTGTAATTTTACAATGTATTATACTTCCCTGGTAATATGTTTTGACAATAGAAACTCCAAGCCCATGAAAAGCTGTGCCATTTTTCTAAATGATATCCTTTAAAGCAAAACTCTGAAATATATAGCACTGGTTTTCACATAATAAAATTTGATGATTTTGTCACCAGGGATAATATTTTTCTTTTCTAGGCAACAGAAATAATTTAAAAGCCTCTCATTTGGGTTTTACAGCACAAGAGGCAATGAGACACCAGATCTGATGGGGGTGGGTAGACACCAAACTAAAGCCGCAATGCTGAAGTCCACACTGAGAAATAACTTCAAAGCTATCCAGCCTCATGATTTCCTCACGTCATCCCTGGTTCTCTCCTTTGAAAGCATGATTGAGCAGGAACTTCTCATCCCTGAAACATGTAAAGAGGGCTACTGGAGGAATTTTGGGTAGTTTCCAAAAACTGGGAACCCCAATTCCATAAACTCTCATAAAACCCTATGAACCTCTTAAACAATGTCAGAAATAGGAAACCCTCAACTTGCTTCCTGTGGGTCCAACCCCAGAAGACACAGAAGGACTCTGTGACTGGACATAGCTTGACTCAACTCTGATGACTAATGCCTTTAAGAGACAAGACTCGGAGAAGAAGCTACTCAGCTATAAATGAACAGATAGTGAAAGAAAACATTAAAAAGGAGTATTTTCTCTGAGACCCTGGGGAAAGATCACAAACCATTTTGCAAGCCATCACAAGTTGCCATATACTTTAAAGAAAGATAAACGTGCTATTCTCCTTTAAAGGTATCTTCTAAAGGCTCTCTTCTGTTCAATTCAGTTCAGTTCAGTTGCTTAGTCATGTCTGACTCTTTGCAACCCCATGAAACACAGCACGCCAGGCCTCCCTGTCCATCATCAACTCCCAGAGTTCACTCAGACTCAGGGTTCCATTCTAAAGGAGATCAGTCCTGGGTGTTCTTTGGAAGGAAGATGCTAAAGCTGAAACTTCGCCACCTCATGCGAAGAGTTGACTCACTGGAAAAGACTCTGATGCTGGGAGGGATTGGGGGCAGGAGGAGAAGGGGACAACAGAGGATGAGATGGCTGGATAGCATCACTGACTCGATGGATGTGAATCTGCGATTCATGGGGTCGCAGAGTCAGACATGACTGAGCGACTGAACTGAACTGAACTGAGGGTAACATCAACCTCAACTCTGACTTAGGGTAGAGTTGACAAAGGTTTGCGAAGTTAACAAAAGAGATTTCTGTCTATGTTTGTGTCCAGGGAGGTTATCAAGTGGGATACTGCAGGAAAAAGTGTGATGCTATTCTTGAAATGTGTGTTTACAGGTAGCTGAAGAACACGTCCTGGTAAAGATAAGAGATTGTGCTTTCAGAGAGGAAAACAGACAAGAGAGTGAAACAGATCAAGTCAGAGGGTTACCTAAGAGAGAGACAGCAGGCTTTAACTTCTGGCTCCATAAGCGTGCACCCTCAGGCAAATCACTCAGTTTCTGTGGGCCTCAGTATCCTCATCTGAAGACAAGGAAATCATAATATAACCTCAGTGGTCATTTAGAGAAATAATAGGGTAACATCTGCAAAGCATAGATTCCATCAAATATGAAGTCAAAATGGATGTTAAAGAAACGGTCCATGAATCCAGAAAAGTTAACATTTTTCATTCACTCCAGTGATGTGCTCTGTCACTCAGTCGTGTCTGACTCTCTGTGACCCCGTGGACTGTAGCCCACCAGGCTTCTCTGTCCATGGGATTCTCCAGGCAAGAATACTGGAGCGGGTTGCCATGCCCTCCTTCAGGGGATCTTGACAACCCAGGGATTGAATCCAGGTTCAGTGGTGAGATGAGTTAAATTTGAATACAAGGAGGCTGATATCTAGGCTCCTCCTCCGCCCCTCCTTGAACTGTACCCCCTACCTTGTAATTCTAAAACAAACCTTCCTCCCCTCTCCTACAGCAGTTCTGGGGTGGCCAAAATAGCCACCACTTAGGACCCTGGTGGTCAACTTTTATCAAGCCCCCTTGGCTGTGCCATTCAGGCAAAAGAAGGTGGTGATGGGATCTTGGGGAGATTTTTTTTTTCTTTAATGTCCATTAAAAAAAAAAAAAGACATGAAAGGCAAACAGGAAAGGAAAGATATACCCATTTGAATGCAGATTTCCAAAGAATAAAAAGGAGAGACAAGAAAGGCTTCCTCAGTGAATGCTGCAAAGAAATAGAGGAAAACAACAGAATAGAAAAGACTAGAGATCTCTTCAAGAAAATTAGAGATACCNCTGAAATGCAGTACTTGGATGTAATCTCAAAAATGACAGAATGATCTCTGTTCATCTCCAAGGCAAACCATTCAATATCATGGTAATCCAAGTCTATGTCCCAACCAGTAATGCTGAAGAAGCTGAAGTTGAATGGTTCTATGAAGACCTACAAGACCTTTTAGAACTAACACACCAAAAACATGTCCTTTTCATTATAGGGGACTGGAATGCAAAAGTAGGAAGTGAAGAAACCTGGAGTAACATGCAAATTTGGCCTTGGAATACAGAATGAAGCAGGGCAAAGGCTAATAGCGTTTTGCCAAGAGAACGCACTGGTCAACATATGTTAGACCATCAAAAAACAAGAGAGTTCCTAAAAAACATCTGCTGCTGCTGCTAATTTGCTTCAGTCATGTCTGACTCTGTGCGACCCCATAGACGGCAGCCCACCAGGCTCCACCGTCCCTGGGATTCTCCAGGCAAGAACACTGGAATGGGTTCTCATTTCCTTCTCCAGTGCATGAAAGTGAAAAGTGAAAGTGAAGTCACTCAGTTGTGTCCGACTCTTAGCAACCCCATGGACTGTAGCCCACCAGACTCTTCTGTCCATGGCATTTTCCAGGCAAGAGTACTGGAGCAGGATGCCATTGCCTTCTCCTACTTTTGCTTTATTGACTATGCCAAAGACTTTGACTGTGTGGGTCACAACAAACTGTGGAAAAATCTTCAAGAGATGGGAATACCAGACCACCTTATATGCCTCCTGAGAAATCTGTATGCAGGTCAAGAAGCAAGTTAGAACTGGACATGGAACAACAGACTGGTTCCAAATGGGAAAAGGAGTACATCAAAGCTATATATTGTCACCCTGCTTATTTAACTTATATGCAGAGTACACCATGAGAAATGCTAGGCTAGATTGCCGGGAGGATATCAATAACCTCAGATATGCAGATGACATAACTCTTATGGCAGAAAGCAAAGAAGAACTAAAGAGCCTCTTGATGAAAGTGAAAGAGGAGAGTGAAAAAGTTGGCTTAAAACTCCAACTAAGATCATGGCATCTAGTCCCATCTCTTCATGACAAATAGCATGAAGAGATGGGACTAGAGAAACAGTGACAGACTATTCTGAGGGGGTTGGGGGCTTCACAATCACTGTAGATGGTGACTGCAGCCATGATATTAAAAGAGGCTTGCTCCTTGGAAGAAAAGTTATGACCAACCTAGACAGCATATTAAAAAGCAGAGACATTACATTGCCAACAAAGGTCTGTCTAGTCATAGCTATAGCTTTTCCAGTAGTCATGTATGGATGTGAGAGTTGAACTATAAAGAAAGCTGAGTACTGAAGAACTGATGCTTTTGAACTGTGGTGTTGGAGAAGACTCTTGAGGGTCCCTTGGACTGAAAGGAGATCCAAGCAGTCCATCCTAAAGGAAATCAGTCCTGAATATTCATTGGAAGGACTGATGCTGAAGCTGAAACTCCAATACTTTGGCCACCTGATGTGAAGAACTGATACATTGGGAAATATCCTGATGCTGGGAAAGATTGAAGGTGGGAGAAGAAGGGGATGACAGAGATTAGATGGTTGGATGGCATCACCGACTCAATGGACATGAGTTTGAGTAAACTCTGGGAGTTGGTAATGGACAGGGAAGCCTGGTGTGCTGTGGTCCATGGGGTTACAAAGAGTCACACATGACCGAGCAACTGAACTGAACTGAAATGTCTATATCAAACTCAGCATTCAGCACTGAATTATCAGTAGTTGCCATGCTATCAGCCCCGGNATGGACAGGGAAGCCTGGTGTGCTGTGGTCCATGGGGTTACAAAGAGTCACACATGACCGAGCAACTGAACTGAACTGAAATGTCTATATCAAACTCAGCATTCAGCACTGAATTATCAGTAGTTGCCATGCTATCAGCCCCGGTTAGAAAGAAGAAAAAAAAAAATAACACAACGGTCATCTTATAGGAGAAGCTATTTCTGCAGCAAAAATGGAAGCTTTTTGCATATAGTTTTTGTTGTTGTTGGGGCAGACCCTAATTGTCTGGTTCATTCCATCCCCTTATTTTGCCAGAAGGGTCTTCAAGTGGCAGGTGTCCTAGTGGATTTTAAGTGTCACACGATTGTAAACGGCCTGGTCCTCAGCCTAAGGAAGAAAGGGGAAAGGAGAGCCCTCACCTCTTTGGGTGGCAGCTACTGGGCGTAGTAGGCTGCGTGACCTTTGGGAACACGCTAGAGAGTAACCCTGGCCAGAGTTCCTCAGTTGCTTCCACAGCTATTCACTGTTCGCAGGGTGTTTGAGGAAAAATAAACGAGAGAATTAAGGGAGGAGAAAACCCCTGAGAATCCCTGTATGGACCAGCAAAATGTCACAGTCTGTGTGTGAGTTGGAAAAGAATTTCCAGACAGAGGCAGAACGAGAAGAGATTGAAGTTTATTAGAGTGGGAGACAGCAGGCCAGCACAAGGGAGAGCTGAGCCTAAATAATGTTTTTAATAATGTATCTGGATTTCCAGAATCACATTAGATATGATTCTGTATAGGTCAATAAAACCCCTGACCATTTCTTTTGAGCTTATTGCTGAAACATTCTGGAAATAAACATTTAGGAGTCAGCCAGTCCTTGAGACAGGTTGGTGCTTGGTAAACATGAATTTCACTGAGTGACCCACTGTGTCCCCCAAAGTTATATACTATATTTCATATTTTCAACTATTAGGAATTTCTAGTTGAAAAAACAAGACTGAAATAAAATCGCTCCTAGTCACCACCCAGTTTTTCTCCACCCTTATTTTGCTTATAAAGATCCTGATGTAGGTCTCCTGATGACTTCCTCCCTCCCTCCATCCTAGAGTCAACAAGGCCACCAGTATTGTGTGACTATCTTGCCTGTATTTTCATAATCTTACTAAGTCTCCCCCTCCAAAAATAACAGTGTATGTGTATATGTGTGTGGACCTTATACGTAACTGTGGTCATACTATTCCAGACCTCTGCAAGTGGCCTTTGTCGCTCTTCATCATTGTCTGTTCTGTTTTCAGTGTCTGTGCTTGATACACGTGAGGACCAGGCTCACTGTTTTCTGTATTTCACTGTAGGAATATGCATGATCAAGTTGAAATGTGCATTTTTTTTTTAAATTATTGCAATAGATTTGATTTATAGTGTTGTGTTAGTTTAAGGTGCACAGCAAAGCAATTCGTTATATGCAATGTACATATACATTCTTTTAAGGAATCTTTTCCATTAAAGATTATTACAAGATACTGAGTATAGTTCCCCATGTTATACAGTAGATCCTTGTTGGTTATTTATTTTATATATAGTAGAGTGTACATTTTAATCCCAAGCTCCTAATTTATCCCTCTCTCCAATCTTTCCCCTNTAAAGATTATTACAAGATACTGAGTATAGTTCCCCATGTTATACAGTAGATCCTTGTTGGTTATTTATTTTATATATAGTAGAGTGTACATTTTAATCCCAAGCTCCTAATTTATCCCTCTCTCCAATCTTTCCCCTTTGATAACCATAAGCTTGTTTTCTATGTCTGAAAATCTATTTTTGTTTTGTAAATGAGTTCATTTATATTATTCATTTCAGATTCCATATATAAGTGACATCATATGATATCTGTCTTTGTCTGATTTACTTCACTTATTATGATAGGTCCATCCCATGTTGCTACAAATAGTATTATTTCATGTTTTGTGTGTGGCTAATACATACGTGTGTGTGTGTGTGTTTGTGTGTGTGTGTCCCAGTGTGAGCTTCCCAGGTGGCAATAGTGGTAAAGAACCTGCCTGCCAATGCAGGAGATGTAAGAGACTTGGATTCAACCCCTGAGTCGAGAACATCCCATGAAGGGGGACATGGCAACCCCCTCTAGTACTCTTGCCTAGAGAATCTCATGGGCAGAGGAGTCTGGGCTTGCAAAGAGTTAGACTTGACTCAGGTAACTTAGCATATATATATATATATATATATGTTATCTATATGTGTATATATATATTATGCATATATATATATATTATCTGTTGATGGACATTTAGGTAGCATCTGTGTCTTGGCTGTTATAAATAGTGCTGCTATGAGCATTGAGATAAAATGTGCATTTTTTGAGCTATTTCCTCAGCTTCATTAATACTTAGTATTCCCAAAGTTTCCACTTTATGAAATGGCCCCTCATTATTTTAATTTTCATTTTTATAATTACTCATAAGGTCTAACAACACTTCATATGTCTATTGCCCATCCGGTATTTTATCTTCTCTGACATTTTCTGTTCCTACTCTTTGCCCATTTTTATAATTAGTTCTTCTTTCTTACTGAATCATAGAATTCTTCATGTATTTTATATCCTAAACTTATCAGTTACATGGGCTCAAACATCTTACTAAAAAGATCATTTTCAAAACCCTCTGGGCTCTTATAGATAAAAATTTCTCTTCCTACCCTATTCAGGTAATAATTCATTGCATGTTCACTCATTAATTCATTTTACAAGTGTTTTTGAGTACTATATCTCATGGGCAATCAACTGTGCCAGCTTTGGAGCAAAATAAGGACAAATAAGATGCTTATTTTCTAGTTGGGGATATGAAAACAACACAAATACCTAAAATACATGGTAAGATGTAATTTGGGCCATAAGAGAACCCAGCTGAAAGCGAAGGTACTTCTGGATATTTCACAGTAAAACTGGTGAAATAATTTGACTTTGAAAGTTGGGCAGAAATTAACCGTGCAAGGACAGGATTCAGGACATGGAGCTGGAAGAGATTTCATGAGTGAATACCAATCCATTCTTTGAACAATTTTTATATCTTAGCTCATTTTAGCTTTAAGGCAGTTCTGTAAAGTAGTTATGATTGTTGTCTTTTCATGTATGAGAAGCCTGAGTTTCAGAGAGCTTGGGGAGGAAATTTGGCAAAGTCCTCAAAACCAGACATTTTGGAATTTCATGCAAAACCCAGGTTTCCTTGACTTCACAGCCTTCACTCTTGCCACCCAGCTACACTCAAGGGGCAGCAAGCCAGCTTGTAGATTGCAGGGGTCACTTGCTACTTGGGCACTAGCCAGGGGGAGTAGGTCAGATAGCAAAGGGCTCCCCCCACCCCAGACATACGGACTGATAGCCTCCAAGGAGCTGTTCCTCAGCCTCCTGGAGAGCAAAAGCTGGGCAGGGCCGTATTGCCGGAGAGAGTGTCAGTCAGTCCTTGCGAGACGCCAAGCAGAGAAACCAGAACACTGGCTCTTTCACCCAAGAAAATGAAAACTTAGCAACAAGAAAACACAAAGCCCGGGTCCATGATTGCACAGATAAGAAAGCCAATCAAATTCTACTTTCTCAATCAATGATTTTTGAATGAGTGTATAAACAAAAAGTGTATAAACTAAAGCTACCCTGGTAGCTCAGCTGGTAAAGAATCTGCCTGCAATGTGGGAGACCTGGGTTGGGAGGATCCCCTGGAGGAGGGCATGGCAACCCACTCCAGGATTCTCGCTGGAGAATCCCATGGACAGAGGAGCCCGGTGGGCTACAGTCCATAGGGTTGCAAAGAGATGGACATAACTTAGCAACTAAGCACACAGCACATAAACGCAGGAGGAAAAGAATAGAAATGCTCACACAACTTGGGAAAGCAGCCCGAGGAAGGGCTCTTCAGCACAGCGGAGAAACAGATCAGGCCACTGCTGTTTTCTTTCAAACCGTGCGTTTCTGTCTCAGGAATACTTACCTTTCCGTATTTGCACTGTAGAAAGGGGTGAAGGGGACGTAACCTTCATTTTCCTTCTATTATTATTATTACGTATATTAGCCTCTTCACATGTATCCTCGGAGCACGGAACAACCCTTCAGCTCCTGGCAGGAGGCTTCCCCGCTGACACAGAAGGGACCACATAGATGGCAGAAACAGTTATTCAGTCTACACGGGAGGGTACTGAGGCCCAAAGAGAATTTGCTACAGAGCACATCCTCCTCTCTGGCCATCTTTTACTGCTAATACTGGAGTTTATCTTTAGTTTTATAGATTTGAGATATATTGACTGTTCATATGCTGAGAAAAAGAAGCAAATATGTACCAGTGTCTCCCAGATCTTGGGCACTGACTCTAAAATCCTCCTGTGGAAGATGAAACTAAGGGGTGATGATGGTGTCATGAAGAGCAGAGAACTGGAAGTATTTGAGCAGAGGAAACACTTGATAATCCTTCACATGGGTGGCGACAAACCCCTTTGAGTCCATTGTCTCTGCTGGCCCCTACCCAGAATCCTGGAGACAGTCCTCCCCTTTATCTATAAAGCTCAGGAAGCCCACAGACGGTGAAAGCCCTACAGATGATGGACCAGGAGCCAAAGTTTTCTTTCGACTCATGAGTCCAGCTAAGATCTTCCCAGTATCACACAGAGGGGAAGACAAAGATATTTAGAAGGAAGNCTCCCCTTTATCTATAAAGCTCAGGAAGCCCACAGACGGTGAAAGCCCTACAGATGATGGACCAGGAGTCAAAGTTTTCTTTCGACTCATGAGTCCAGCTAAGATCTTCCCAGTATCACACAGAGGGGAAGACAAAGATATTTAGAAGGAAGAAAGGAGATTGGCCACAGTCACATTCATGGAGTGCATTCATGGGTTCACTCATTCACTCATTGATCCAGTTGCTGTTTTATTGAGAGCTTCTTGTGTGCCAGACACCATAGGAAACAAGTAGTTGTCTCCTTGCTCATAAAGCTAATCATTTTGATGTGTTCCAGGCAGTCTTTTTATGTGAAAAAGGGACAAAACCCTTGAACATAAATCTCTCCCTTTCCACCTTCCATGACTAAATCGCCACATGCTCATTATTTCCAACACCAAAAAATGCTTCATAAAAATTAGTTGAAGCTGGGATATGTCAGCATCCAGGCCCTTTTCCCAACTTTTTGTACACAGAAAGTTGTTTATTGCTCCATTAGAGCCACTCATGCTGGTCAGATCATTTATACAGTCAGTCATTCAGCAATACAGATCCTGCTAGGATAAAACAAACATGTACTTGAAGAAGTAAATTAAACATATTATCAACTCTTATCATTCCAAAAAGAAGTCAAGCTGTGTCTCAAACTTGCTTGACCATGACTCCCCTAAAGAACATGTTAAAGTACAGACTTCTGGACAGTCACACATCGTATCATTTTGACCTGCCAAGGCAGGAAATCTCCTCCACACCTTTCCTTACACAAGTCCAGAAATTTGGAAAAACTCTGCTGTCAACTACCTCTGCCACTTTAGAAAGCAGAAAAAAGAACTCTGGACAGGGCATTTTGGCTTTGTGGTTTTAAGGAATATTTGGAAGCTGGAACACTAAAAGGTGTTCCAAATCCATCAGTCAGGGGACTAGCTGAGTTGTCTACTACAGGTGAGGCAGGTAAGAGATGGGCATGGAAGATCAGGAGGCGGATGGGGAAAGGTGCTCAGACGAGGACCCAGGGTGAAGGAAGGTCAAGAGGTTGACAGCTCTGTGGACAAGTGGCTCAGTTTGGCCAAGGATATGATTGCACAAAGTAAGCCAGTTAGACCCAAGCCCACCTCAGTCTGAGATGCTCAGAAACAGAAGTGAAGTGAAATGAAGTCGCTCAGTCATGTCAGANGAGGTTGACAGCTCTGTGGACAAGTGGCTCAGTTTGGCCAAGGATATGATTGCACAAAGTAAGCCAGTTAGACCCAAGCCCACCTCAGTCTGAGATGCTCAGAAACAGAAGTGAAGTGAAATGAAGTCGCTCAGTCGTGTCAGACTCTTTGCGACCCCATGGACTGTAGCCTACCAGGTTCCACCATCCATGGGATTTTCCAGGTAAGAATACTGGAGTGGGTTGCCATTTCCTCCTCCAGGAGATCTTCCTGACCCAGGGATTGAACCTGGGTCTCCCACTGGTAGGCATTGTAGGCAGACGCTTTACCGTCTGAGCCACCAAGGAAGATCACTCATAAACAGAAGGACTTGCTTAATGCCTACTACTGGCAGCACTGGGAACTGAGTCAGCCTTTGATGATTCCTGGGTAGGGGAGGCATTCAGTGCCTTATAGCGAACCTAAGCGCCTCTCTGTTCCTGGTTTGACAGGAGTGAGGAAATTGGTTGAAAGGTTTGGTCCCTAATCCTGAAGCTCCATTGCTTCCTTCTTTCTTCTTGCAAGAATGAAGTTACCAAAATTCCCCATTGTCTCGGCCCCGAAATGCGTTTTTAGATTATAGTAACGCTAACTGCTTATCAACCAAGAGCTGTAACTCACATAAGAATTCCTAAGCTTGGCAACCCTGAGAAATTAATAAAAATTTGAGTTTGTATCATTTTAGTAACAGAAGTGGCAGATAGTTTCAATTAACCAACGTTTTTTTAAAAAATGCACCCATTGTCTATAAGGGTGCTAAGTAAAATTTTGGACCATGAAAGGCAGAGGTAAAACTGTTCATCAAGCTCAAAAATGCACCCACTTTATTCCTTGTCCTTTACATTCAATCACCTGCAACCGACTTTCCCATAAAGAATTTACCTTAATCCTCTGGATGATACAGTGAGGTAGGAATGATTATTCTCAATTCACAGAAGAGAAAACTGAGGTTCAGAGTGGTTATGTAACTAGAGTGGGAGATGAAGCTCTGATTTGAACCCAGGTTTGATATTTTGATTTCAAAGAAAGAGCTACATACACCATGCAATATCATTTGTATTTTCCAGGAAAATTAGGGGAGTGTTCTGATAAGCAGTACCTCCCAACTGGATCATGAATCTAGGCAGTTTCTCTTACTCACCTCTGCCTCCCTAGAGCCCCACACAAAACCCAGAAACTGTTTGATGACTGAATGAATAATTTAGCTTTTGTTTGAACTTTTCATAATTGCAGCCCTTGCAGATTTCTAAAGGAGATCCCTTTTGTTTTAAGCCATCCCCCTGTTTTAAAACTTTATTCTTCTAGAGAACCCATTCTTGGGGTTTGTCTCCCACCTAATCATTTGGCACCAGGGCTGGGATTCAGTGAACCCTTCCTCAAATGCTGCCCACTTCAAAACCACCTAATCCCGCAAAACACCTCACATTGCATCTCAGAGACATGTCTCTGAGACATGAACAGACAGCTAAGAATGTCCAAAGACTAGGGCATTGGTAGACAATTAGATGAGTCCTGGGCCATACAGGGTGATGTCTGAGGATCTTTGTCAGAGCGCCAGATCCTGGGTGAGCAGTGAGTCTGTATAACTGACAGTCAGCCGTAAAGTTAGGCCGCAGCTTGCCTGTGGGAATCCCATCCTCGGGGATGGATCTATGAGGTCACTTCTTCATGTGAAAACTGGAGAGAGAGCCATGGCCTTAGACCCCCCTCACACACAGCTCACAGAGACCATTCCTGGGGCAGGTAACTGCTCCTAGGAGGCTCTCTCCTTAGGACTCAGCAGCTGCAGCCCAGCATCTGGGTTTGAGCCTTATTTCTGCCAATTTCCAGCTTTAGCACTTCTGGCTGGTGGTATCACTTTCCTCAAACTCAGTTTCCATGGATGGGGGAAAGTAGACCATAATGCTACTTCTGCCACTGGGTTCTCATGAAATTTAAAGAAAGGCTCAATATGGAAAGGCTTAAAGCCTAGCGTCTGGCGCATTTTAAACTTTTGACAAATATCAGTTTTTATTAGTGTGCTATTTTTTTACTCTTACAACCATTTTTTTTTTTTTAATCAAATGAATTGTCTGGCAAATATCTGCTACTCATCACCTTCTTCTCATGGTTCAGTCACTGAGTCATGTCCAACTCTTTGTGACTCCANATTTAAAGAAAGGCTCAATATGGAAAGGCTTAAAGCCTAATGTCTGGCGCATTTTAAACTTTTGACAAATATCAGTTTTTATTAGTGTGCTATTTTTTTTACTCTTACAACCATTTTTTTTTTAATCAAATGAATTGTCTGGCAAATATTTGCTACTCATCACCTTCTTCTCGTGGTTCAGTCACTGAGTCATGTCCAACTCTTTGTGACTCCTTGGGCTGCACCATGCCATGCTTCCCTGCTAAGTCACTTCAGTCGTGTCCAACTCTGTGCGACCCTATAGATAGCAGCCCACCAGGCTTCTCTCTGTCCATGGGATCTTCCAGGCAAGAGTACTGGAGTGGGGTGCCATGCTTCCCTGGCTTTCACTATCTCCCTGAGCTTGCTCAGATTCTTGTCCACTGAGTCAGTGATCCCATCCAACTGTTTTATCCTCTGTTGCCCTCTTCTCCCCCTGTCCTCAGTCGTTCCCAGAATCAGGGTCTTTTGCAATGAGTCGTCTCTTTGCATCAGATGGCTGAAGAATTGGAGCTTCAGCTTCAGTATCAGTCCTTCCAATGAATTTTCAAGGTTGATTTCCTTTAGGTCCTAGACAACACCAAATAGTGTGTGATAGATGTTTTTGTCCTTCAGGGGCTCACAGAACCTGGTGATCTCAGAGGACCCCCATATGACATCTCTCACTCTAGGCAGAGGCTGGGAGAGGGGGGCCATCCAGGCTCGTGTCAGAGCTCAGGTTTCCTCTTGTCCCATCTGTGTTGGCTTTGCTGCGTTTTCTCCTCTCACAGTCACACTGTCTTCAGGGTTCAAATAAATCTCTCTCTGGAGCCTAAAAATGTTTTTGCTAGCAAAGGAAACTGCCAAAGAACTATTTCTATGGTTCTTCAGTCTTTGCATTTAAAAAATCTCTTACACTTATAACCTAAGTCATAAAACTCTTTAAAAGTCCAGCTTAAATGTCAAGTAGATGAGTTACATGTGTGTGTGTTAGTTGCTCAGTCATGTCCTACTCTTTGCTACCCTATGGATTGTAGCCTGCCAGGCTCCTCTGTCCATGGGCTTCCCCAGGCAAGAATACTCGAGTGGGCAGCCATTCGCTTCTCCAGGGGATCTTCCAGGGAATCAACCCGGGGCTTGTGCATTGCAGGTGGATTTTTACTTTACTATCTCAGCCACGAGGGAAGCCCAAGAAATCATAAAAGAGAGGCAGTTTCAGGAAGGTTTGAAACTAGAGAATGTTCCCATGTCTTGTAAGTCTATTGAGAGATCTTGTTTCTGGATTCTTTTTGAATATTAATTGATTCATTTCTTTGGCACATCAGGCCTTAGCTGCNCACGAGGGAAGCCCAAGAAATCATAAAAGAGAGGCAGTTTCAGGAAGGTTTGAAACTAGAGAATGTTCCCATGTCTTGTAAGTCTATTGAGAGATCTTGTTTCTGGATTCTTTTTGAATATTAATTGATTCATTTCTTTGGCACATCAGGCCTTAGCTGCGGCATGTGAGATTTTCATTGGCGGGCATGAACTCTCTACCTGTGGCTCTCAGGAGTTGCAGCACTCAGGCTCAGTTGCTGCACCGCTTGTGAGGTCTTAGTTTCCCTGCTAGGGATCGAACCCACATCTCCTGCATTGTAAGGCGTATTCTTAACCACAGGACCACCAGGGAGGTTCTGCTTCCTGGGATTGTAATCCAATATTTTTAGACCAAAGAGCATCATGACTTGAAGATATTATGGCAGTGGAGGCAGAGGGAGGGTAATGAGAGGGTGGGGAGTGAAATTCCTCTGCAGAGGTCGGTCCTCTACTGAGGTCCACGTGCGCACTAGCACTTTCAGCGGGTAGGCTCCCTTTTCTCACGTTGCAGTGTAATCAGAAGCACCACTGTCCTCAGTTTACAGGCCTCAGGATTGGAGGTCCTCTGTGTTTGTATGGAGGTGGCGTTTCCATCAAGGCAGAGCAAGGTCTGGCTCCCACTGCTGCACTTCCACAGCCTAGAGCAGTGTCTATCAGATGGTGGCTGCCCAAAAACACTTGGGGCTGATGCTGTTGCTTACAGGTGAGTTTTAGAATAGAAGATATTAATTTTGATCTCTCCACAGAGCTGACCCCATAGAGTTAACACGAACAAGAGTAACAACAGAACCAATAGAAAAAACGTAGTGTGCCGAGACTCGACTCCGTCCTCTGCTCGCCAAGCCGCAGAATTTGCTTCCGAGTCCTTCGCGGATCTCTGGACAGAGATCGTTTAGGTGTGTGTCTGCCGTCTTCCAGGAATTCACACAATAAACAGGTTTTGGAGAAACGCCAGCTTGTTACTCAGACTTCCTTTTCGGAATTCAGGTCAGTTGCTATTCCCAGATCTTTCTGTCATCAGTTACTGAATTTCAGCTTTGGTTTTCTCCATGGGACACAGAACACACAATCAGGTAACTGGGTCACCTGCTGACGTACATCACTTCTTGTGTCATTATCTGAGGTGATCTGCTTGACTTTCACAGTAGACAAGACTGGTGCCCTCAGGAAGCCTGAGAAGCCTTCCCAGAGATCTGATCCTTTTTCCTTTAATGAGGAAAACAAAGAAATAGGATTCAATGACAGACAGTAGAACAATTTTTACATGAGAAATGAATTCCAATATAAAATCTATTGATGTCACTGTGTTCAGAGGAAAAAAATAATAATCGTCTGGTCAAAGTGGCCTGTCATAGATCTCAGGTGGGAAGGAAGAAAAGTTGTGGAAGGAATGAAGGGGAATATCTAGATACTTAAAAGATGACCTTGTTTCCCAACTTTTTTTTTTTTTTTCCGATTTATTTATTTGTTTATTTCCAGCTGCCTCTTTCCGGGCCTTCGTTGCTGCCCACAGACTTTCTCCAGTTGCCATAAGCAGGCGTCACTCTTCATTAAGGCGCAGGGCCTTCCTCTTGCTGCAGAGCTGGCTCTAGGCATGTGTCCCTCAGCGGTTGCTGCACGTGGGCTCAGTATTTGTGGCGCAGCTTCTTGACGTGTTTTCTGGCCTCCTTGTCTCTCACGTGGCTGCTCTCAGCCCGCTTTCTCTCCCTGGAGGCGGTGTGTCCTGACACAGAGTCGTTCCCGCCAGCCTCCAGGGTCCAGTTTGGAGGCATTCCCGCGGGCTTCCAGAGGGAAGCTTCCGTTTGCCTTTCCTCTGGGAAAAAAAAGAACAGTGTGAGAACACGGGAGTGATGATGAGAAGTCAGCCCCTGGGGGCCAGCGGGAGAGCGCTCCTGACCTGAAGAGCCGGTGCAAAGTTCAGAGCTGCGGAGGCGCTTGGCGAGTCCCAGAGAGCCAAAGCAGTCAGGGAGAGGAGGCCGGAGAGAAGCGGGAAGGCCGCTGATGAGCTGGCTGCGCCTACGGATGTAAGCAGGGCCCCGTGGCCCTGCCAGTCAGATCAGCTTACGGAATTTCTGAGGGAAAATAACCTCCAGCATTTTATGGAATGTGCCTGGCTGGTGAGGTCTAATGAAAGAGGAAATTTAAAAAATAAAGTATAGGAATTTCTTGGTTCTATTTCATTGTCTGTGGGAATTAAAAACTGTTTGAATCAAGAATGGTAACAATCCTCTTTAAATCTGATGACCTAAAATTCTGGAGAGTTCCTATGTCTGGATGTCTTACTAAAGTTAATGGAATACAAACCTGGGTCTGGAATAAAGGAACTGGAACTGTTTTACACTTCTTCAAAGTGTCAGGATAATGCCTTAAGAAAAGCAAGAATGTGGCCATGGTGGTCCCCTCAATTCCTGTGTGACTTTTACAAATTGCTTAGCCTCTTTGAGCTCATTTCCCCTTCTATAAAATCCTCACGTGGTTATTAAGAGAACTAAATGAGATAATAGTGGAGGCTCAGCTGGTATTAGTTTTATCTCCTTCCTCCTCCCTCCCCAACCATGTAGACTACCGGAAAGTGAACCTCAAAGATAGATGCTATTCAAGAGAGGGAGAAAAAGGTGAAAATTAGGGCAAGTATATTGTCCATGCTCAGAGCCGTGTCTGGAATATAGCACTTGCTCAACAAACATTTGTGGGATGAGTGTTCTTAAAGGGCCCAGGCCCTCTATGAAGGAGCTGGAAGAGACACCTGAAGGATACCAGATGGTTGATGTGGGTTCATTTCCAGTTGGTTTGGTTTGAGGCTTGTGAATCTTTTTCTGATTCATGATCTAGCCAGGAAGTGATGAGAACATAGTTGGGGGAAGGAGGGAAGACACAAATTTTGAGGAAATCCAATCTCCAGAGGTCATCTGCAAGATCAGAGCATTCTTTGGTACTTGGTTGGGAGGATTTGTTAATCTTCAAAAAATTGAATAACTTCTATTGTCTATGTCAACTCAGATCGTACAGAGAAAGTAAAACAAAGTCAATAAATCCCACATTCAGATAAATTAATACCTTTGTATTTGGTTCATTTAAATTATGAGTTTAGATGTAATTGAGATCACATTGGGAACTCAATTGTAAAACCTGCCTTTTCAGTCACTATGCTGAAATAATAGTCCAGACTTAGAGTGTGCAGTAATTAACTTAGCCAGTATGCTACTGCTGGGCATTCAAACTGTTTCCAATTTTCCTACCGTACACTCCTAGCTTCTTTCACTTCACCCTATGACCATAGGGGAAAGGTATGGAACAGAGCAGATACAAGTGTTATCTAAGCCTCACCAAGCCCCAGGCCCCTCTTGGGCCTGATGCCTCCCGCTGAGAGCTGCCTTCACCGGGCACTCAGCTGTTTGCCTTTCCTTCTCTGAGACAGAGCTCAGGACCATGTCCTGACTGGCACTGGGATTCTCAGACTCCTAGCAGGACAAAGGGCCAGAGGGTGGATAAAAGGGTCTGGGGTAAGACTGGCTCGTTCAGGGTCTTCACAGTGGAGTTGGGTGCTGAGACTGAGGTCTCCTTCCTCCCAGACTGGACTCTGCAACTGACCCATCTCTGCTCAGACTGGACAGTCCGCACACTTAGCTTTCACCTGAATGCACTCAACCTTTGTTCTAAGGGCATGGAGTCTCACAAGAGCTAAAAAAAATAAAATATATACAGAAAGGCTATTATCATTATCGGGTCAACAGTTGGGCTGGTGGAGGGTGTGTGTGGTAGTCCCTCAGTCGTGTCTGACTCTTTGCAACCCTATAGACTGTAGCCCACCAGGCCCCTCCACCCATGGAATTTTCCAGGCAAGAGTACTGGAGTGGGTTGCCATTTCCTTCTCCAGAAGGAAGTATAGAAAGAAAGAAAGTGAAGTTGCTCAGTCGTGTCCGACTCTTTGCGACCCCATGGACTGTAGCCTACCAGGCTCCTCCATCCATGGAATTTTCTAGGCAAGAGTACCAGAGTGGGTTGCATTTCCTTCTCCAGGCTGGTGGAGTAGCGATCTTTATTCCCAACCACTTCTGCCCTGCTCTCCTCTCTAGAGGAAGAAGCTGAACTATGACTCCCTTGCCCCTTCTCCCATCCCCAAAGAGGACACTCCTCGGGCACAGTGTTGACCTTACTGTGTACACACAGGTGCGTTCTTGTGCCTGCTGCTTGAGACAGTGACTGCTGAATTCTTCTTAACTTTTCCAGTGCTTACCCCATTTCTAGGCTCAGAGCAGGTACTCAAAAAAGGTCTGTTGTTACGGCCAAAAAGCACGCAAAAAGATGCTCATGATCACTAACTATTAGAAAAATGTAAACTGAAACTATGATGAGGTTTCACCTTACAGAGGTCAGAATGGTCATCATTAAAAAGCCTACAAATAATAAATGCTGGAAGGAGACTGGAGGAAAGGGAACCCTCCTACGCTTGGCGGGAATGTAAACCGATGCAGCCCTGTGGAGAACAGTATGGCGGTTCTTCAGAAAATTAAACATAGAGTTACCATATGATCCAGCAATCCCACTCTTGGGCATATACCCAGACAAAACCATAACTTGGAAAGATGCATGCACATGAATGTTAATAAGAGCACTATTTACAATAGCCAGGACATGGAAAAAACCTAGATGTCCATCGACAGATGAATGGATAAAGAAGATGTGGTATATATACACAATGGAATATTACTCAGACATATAAAATAAAATACTGCCATTTGTAGCAAAGTGAATGGACCTAGAGATGATCATACTAGGATAAGTAAATCAGAAATGCAAAGACAGATACCACATAACATCACCTATATGTAGAATCTAAAATATGACGCAAATGAACCTGTCTATGAAACAGAACAAGACTCACAAACACAGAGACAGCCTTGTGGTTGCCAAAGGGGAGGGGGCTAGGGGAGGGAGAGACTGGGAGCTCGGGATTGGTAGATGCAAACTCTTGTATATCGGATGGGTAAACAACAAGGTCCTGCTCGAACTTGCATCTCCTGCCACTCCTGCACTGCGGTGGATTCTTCACTGCTAAGCCACCAGGGAAGCCCGAAAATCAACCATACTTCAGTAAAAATGTAATAAAAGTTTTGTTGCTCTTTATTGATTAAAAGGAAAAAGAATTAAAGCTGATTTTTTTTGGAAAATGAACACTGCATAAATACAGTGAAGGCTGTGCCCTTCAAAGTTGCTGCAGGCCCACTCACATTGCTCACGTATGGTTTTGCAACCTCTCTTTCTGAATCTTCAGAGCCAGATCATCAAATCTGTGCTGACTCTCTCAGCAGCACGTCTTTTCCAGCTGCCGCAGTGTGCCTCCGTGAGGCCTCTCACTCTTCACCCAGTTTGGCTCTGCACAAAGGCTGGAGTTTCTAAGAGCTAAAGTTGAAGAATCTGCAGTCACACAAGTCATTCTGCTTCAAAACTTTCTGGGAATTCCCCAGATGCTCGGAGCAGGGACCGAGGATTAATGGGAACATTCCCAGCAATGTGCTGGGAAGGAGGCCAGGTCCATGGGTCTGGAACAGGTTGGAAAGATTGTAGGTCGCCTTGGTCCCGCAACACGTACAGTTTCCCTGTAACTTAAAACCAATTCAACCACCCCACCCCCAACAATTTCTACTAATTTCCACGGAGCCTGTTCTCTCTCTGAAGGACAACAGAGTTAAAAGGGCGATTGCTCTTTGTTGGGCTAAATCAGACAACACCATTACGCTTTGCCACACAGACTTCTGGCTTTTAATAAAAACCCAAGGGAGGAGTCTGGGAAATTCCCTAGGAAAGAATGACTCTAACAGGAAGTAGCTTCTTAGTATTTTGTTATGACAGAGGACCCTCCCTGATTTAAATCTCCTTTGTTTGTGAGGAAAACAAAGTTTTAAACAAAATCATGGGAAAGGAAAAAAAACTCAGCATTGGCTACTCTAAATGGTATGTTTGGGTGATAAGAATCGAGAAGTCCTTTCTTCCACAAAGGAGGCTCCAGTGAATGAAAACCACCGATAGTCTGTGCCTGATGGAGCCCAATTCGCCCCCCGTTTTCAAGAGAATGTGGTTGTGCACAGACAAACCGTGAACACAGATAAACAGGGCGAGACCCTATGGAAGGGAGTGTATTGGCACTGCTGGGCCACGTTCCAAAGAGTCTTTCATGCCTGGGGTTGTGGATTTTAAAATCCACACGGGGCCCGGTCCTCCACCGGGATGGAAGAGAAGCAAAGCAGTGCTTCAGCTTTCCCCCAGAATATCCAGCGTGAGCATGAAGAACTGCTGAGATCAAATGATCAAAACCAATAATGCCGTGGTTTATGCTAACCAACTGTCCCATCGTCCAGCATCAGAAAATTAATTGAACGCTTTCTGGAACTTCACAAAGTGGTAAAATCACTAAGAGGCTTCACTTTTGCTGACAATGTTCATCATGCCCTCCCTCCCACCTGCCCCTCCTCTCCAAGATTATCATCTTTTATTTAAAGAGGTAAGAAACTTCAAGATGTGTCGGGGCTGCATGAACCCCCTGGCCTAAGAGCCACTTTGGAAATCAATCTCACACCCAGTTCTCCCTGACTCAGTTTTCGCCTCCTTACAGCACTGGAGCCGACAAAGATGAAAATAATTCTCGTATTTGTCTAAGGGGTTTACCACAAAAAGGGGTCATCCCATCATTTGTCTCCAAGGACAGACCTTGCTTAGGAGTGAGGTTACCAAAGAATTAAAAGTGCGTGTGTATGTGTGTGTGCACGTGTGTTCCTGTGCATTTGTGCATGAGGGTCTTGAGACCACGGGTGTGCTTTCCTTGCTACTTTCTAGGGCGTCCTTTGGGGGTGCTCAGCAGGGGGCTGCTACTCACACCCGCAAACTATCCATGTCCCCTTCCTGGGCAGCTCCCTCATTTGCCATCTGCCAGGAGGCGTAAAGAGAAAGGGGAAAGTGGCAACAATCAGAGACCAAGGATGTCTATTTCCACCTCCGTCACTCAGGCACAGTCTCGAGAAGACTCCTGCTAGCGTCCTAGGAGCCTCCGGAAGGCTCTGGGTGGTGCGTGCTGGATGAGTGCAGTGAGTGCACATCAATCGCCCCACGTGGCCAGGAGGCACAGCAGACCCAGAGCACATGAACCGAGAAGCAGAAAGCCACCATCAACGGCCAGACAGCTAGAGGAAACACAGTGCAAATGTTTTGCTCATGCTCTCAAAAGACCAGAAGGTTGGTCTCCCTTTGTTGTGCTCAAGACAGGCGCTGTGTTCCAGAAAGAAGTTATTTATCATCTTAAACTTAGACTCCAGGCCCTGTTCCACTTGACCTCGTTGTAAGATCAAGGGCTGTGTAAGCTGAAGATGAAGAGAAAAAGTTAAAATTTTACATAACCTCCTGCTCATTCTGCCTCTGGAACTCAGCTTGCCCCTTGCAAAGTCTAGATCAGGTAGGTCACATAGTCTTAGACAGTGGGGACTTGCAATACTAGGAACTGGACTTTATCTCTCTCACCCTTGTCCTGCTCTTTGCAATTGTCCAGCCCCTGCAAACCTGCTTAATCATGCCTGTCCGTGTAAAGGTCAAGCATCCCCCTCCCCATCTTGACTGCTGTTCCCGCACGTGCGAAACCCCTTAGTTTAAACCAGCCTATTAGCAGCTAGTGTTGCCCACTAGAGTCTGTCTATAAAAACTCTGTAACCCCTTTGTTCCAGGCTTAGAGCTTGGAGTGTTAACTCCTCTGGGCTGGCTGGCATAATAAACCTGAATTTTCCAACTCTCCGAGTGTGGTGCTTCGTTTCTCGAGTACTGGTTTCTGCGACAAAGAGAGAGACATATTGATGAGAATCTGATCCTAACATCTGAGCAGAGCCATGGGAGTCGGGAACCAGGTCAGTTTGACAGACATTCGCTGAATGTCTATGGACACATCCTGTGTCAGATGCTAGATCCTCACAGAATCAGATAAGACCAGGCCCCTGCCTGAAGGGATTTCACTGTGCCATCCGGGAAATGGGCACAGAATCTTGAGATGAGTGCTGACATAGATCCATGCCCGCGTGTCAGGGGAGGAATCCAGGTGTTTAAGGAAGGCTTCCTGGAGAGTGTCATGCCTGAGTACATACCTGAAAGATGAGTGCGACCTGGCCTGATGGTGATGAGTGAGGGAAGCATTCCAGGAAGAGGCAGGATTGTAAATAAAGCAATGAAAGCGGGAGAACTGCAGGCAGCCTGCAGGAGCACAGCGCCTGAGGCGGAGAAACCCTGGCCTTGGAAGGTGACAGACAGGTCAGAGCGGAAGGAGGCAAGGCCACATTTGAATTTAGAGTGCTGTGGAGACTGGACTGAAGCAGGTATTAATAGTTTCAGCAGAGGCAAAGGGGAAAGAAACCTAAGGCAGGACACTAAGGGGACATTCTAGGTAACGAAGGCGGCCAGTCCCCTCAAGTTCACCTGGATACCAATCATTGTCCACAGGGCTCTAGGCTGCAGGAACTGACTCATACATTTGGCTGTTTCTAAAGCAAAGGATCAAGTGAGTGGGTGTGCCCGCTGTCATGGCAAAGAAACTCCCAAATGGCATAACGCACTGCACTCAGTAACCTATAACTGTGCAGAATCCAGCCACCTCCATTACTCATCCAAAAAGGCTGGTTCAACTAGTGTGTAGGCGAGGATGCTCTGCTCATAAGGCCTGTTGCTAAATAGGCATCGTCCACCTTCAGGATAAACTAGGAGAAGAGTCCTCTATAGATCCAGGAGAAAGGCTGACACAGGCAGAGAAATAATTGGGTTTCACAAACATAACGATATTTCCACAGAGTGAGGACTTAAAAAACTCTTTGATTTGGTGATTTTCCATTACCTGAACCTTCCTTTGGGAAAAATTAAACTATGAAGTGTCCTCCTTTCTTTCTCCATCTACTCACCTTCGTCTCCATTTTAGATGTCTGAGTATTGGCCCTGATGCTCAGAGTGATGGTGATGAGGCTTGTCACTGAGCCAGTGTGATGCTATTGCTCTGAACTCTTCTTTATCATTGGTTTTCTCTCCTTTACACTCATGAAACTACTGTGAAACTCTGTATTAGAAAACTTGCCTGTGTGTTTCTCCTTTATTTTCATGCTACTATCATGCTTGGAACATGTCACCTAATGTACATTGGTTTTTTCACACTTTCAGCAACACCAGCTGGGTGTCCTACAATTCAATTCAGTTTTGCTGCCTATAAATGCTGGAGAAGACTCTTGAGAGTCCCTTGGACTGCAAAGAGATCAAACCAGTCAATCCTAAAGGAAATCAACCCTGAATATTCACTGGAAGGACTGATGCTGAAGCTCTAATACTTTGGTCACCTGATGTGAAGAGCTGATTTCTTGGAAAAGACCCTGATGCTGGGAAAGATTGAAGGGAGGAGGAGAAGAGGGGGACAGAAGATGAGATGGTTGGATGGCCTCACTGACTCAATGGATATGAGTTTGAGCAAACTCCAGGAGACAGTGAAGAATGGGGAAGCCTAGCATACTCCAGTTCATAGGGTCCCAAAGAGTCAGACACGACTTAGTGACAGAACAACAGCCACCTATAAATAGTATCAGATCCCCCAGGCTGAGGACCCAGCCCCACAATACTGCCTCAACTTCAAATGCCAATTGCCAATCCCAAGCTGCCACCTGTACTCAAGACCAACTGGCTACAGATTAGTGCTCCCAAGACCCTCTTCTTGAGTTCAATAATTTGCTAGAATGGCTCACAGAACTCAGAGGAACACATTTACTGGTTTATTGTAAAGGATGTAATAAAAGAAACAAATGAACTTCTAGGTTGAAACTGAGCAGAACCCTCCTGTGAGGCCTTCCCAGGGAGAGACTGATCCCCACCCCATGTCCCTTGACTGCCTCTTGTTCATAGGAAATCTTTAGCTTCTGGGGTCTTCCTCAAGTTCCAAAGAACACGTTTCATTGGAAAATTGATAGAAAACAGAAACAATGAAAAAGGGTCAAACGTGACAAAATGATAATAGTTAAACCTTAAAACAAAGTCAAGGACTTCTAGTTCCTCCTCAAAGGCTATAGATAATGTCTTGAACCATACCCTTGAGTTTTTCGGCAGATACTAAATTCCCACCAAACACAAAGTTGACAGCATGGTGACCACAAGCACATAGATCTCAGACTGATTTGAGCCAGAAAATTGATAACTGAGATTCCCAAAACACCATCCTATTACATCACCACCAATCAATCAGAAAGATCACCATGAACTAATCACACATTACCCTCTCCTTCACCTTGGCTTTAAAAACCCTACCCTGAATGCCTTAGGGAATTTGGGACTTTAGAGCATCAGTTGCCCATACTCTTTGCTTAGTGCCTTGCAATAAATGCTGTAATCTTTCTTTTACCACAACCTGATGGTAGGTGGTATCAGCAGTAGATGGGCTTTGCTGCTGACCAGACGAGCATACTCAAGTTTGGTTTAGTACCAAGATGAAGGGATACATAGGGCAAGATCTGGAAGGGTCCCAAGCACAGAAGCTCTGTCCCAGGAAGCTGGAATCCACCACTCTCCTGGCATGTCTGTTAGGGGAAGCACACTGATTAAAACCACCCACCCTGGCCAGGCGCCATAGTAACCATTTGCACAAGTTGTTTTATGACGGGAGATCCTGATAAGGAATATGGAACTAATAAGCTACCACCAACCGGAAGAATCCAGGAAAGGTCGAAAGGAGACACCACGTGTCTGTCCACTTCCCAGAATCCCTCTCGCTAGCATCCATCTTGGCTGAGTGATGCGTGCACCACCAGGAAAGACTCTGAATTAGAATGATTGGCCAAAGACCACCTGGAAACTAATCTCATCACCATAAAACCCGAGACTGTGAGCCACACGGCAGAGCAGTTCTCCTGGGTTCCCTGACCCTACTGCTCTCCACCCGGGTGCCCTTTCCCAGTAAAATCTCTTGCTTTGTCAGCACATGTGTCTCCTTGGGCAATTCATTTCCGAGTGTTAGACAAGAGCCCAGGTTTGGGCCCTGGAAGGGGTCCGCCTTCCTGAAACATGTCCATCAGCCTTGAAATTTTCCAAAGTCCGTACTTTTGGTATCTTTACAGAAACTCAACTTCCAGCCCCTTCCTTTCCCAGAAGAGAGCAGGAAGGGCTGAAAGTTCCAAGCTTTTAGTCATGGCTCAGTCTTTATGGTGATCATCTTGTGGCCATCCAGGAGTCCACCAAGAAAAATGGTCCTTAGAAACAATGACATCACCCAAGGGATTTAGGCACTCCATACCAGGAACTGAGGGGCAGAGTCCAACCCCTTATAATTTTTGGCTTAGGAATATTGATTTCATTGTTCAGCTTCCATTCTTACCATTTAGTCAAAAGGAGATCAGTTTTCTTCCCCAAAATTGATTTCTGTAGAAAATGAGCATGTAACAGGGATTAGTATTTATGGTTATATCAACCAGGTCAGTGAGACACAAGAAAACTTCCAGCCTTTGGTCAGGTAAAGAAGTGGGGACATCAACACAAGGAAGAATATAAGGCACTTTATCTAAAACACTCCTGTTTTATTCACGAAAACAACAACAAAAACAACCATCAGAGAAGTTGTCTACCTGAACCAAAACATTTCCTGAGTCATCAGGTTAGCTCAATCAAGAGGTGTCATATGCACAGGGCCTGCACCTCCCTGCTTAGTGAGAATGTTCCTGTTTGTCATAATCCCTTAGCGACCTTCAACAGAAGACAACTAGCCCAGCAGAGGAGTGGGGAGGGATCAACGTAGTCACCAAGCAGGCTGCCATTAGAAATCCTCCGGGAGTCTCCTTTCTTTGCAGACAAGTTGCCATTTCCTGCTTGCAAGCCACACCCTTACTCTGAGCTTTGCCATTCATCATTCGGATGTTGGAATCAGAGACTCGCAGGAAGTTTTTCTGGTTATGGAATCTTGAATTAAGGGCCTTGTGTAATTTTCAAAACCAGTATTTAATTTGAAAATTCAATTAAAATTTCTCTTTTTTTGATCATCCACTGTCTTCTAGCTGCTCTGTGGAGTATAAAAGAAGGACAGCATAACACAATTATAATCACAATAACTATAGCTGGTATTTTGGGAGCTGATGCAGTGCATCATCTAGGGGGTTATATTTATTAACTCATTTAACATTTATTGGGCTTCCCAGATGGTTCAGTGGTAAAGAATCCACCCGCCAATGCAGGAGACATGGGTTCAGTCCCTCAGTTGGGAAGATTCCTTGGATGAGGAAAAAGCAACCCATTCCACAATTGTTGCTTGGAAAATGTCATGGACACAGGAGCCTGACAAGCTATATATTCCATGGGGTTTCAAAGAGTCAGACACGACCAAGCACGCATGCACACACGCTTTCACACTTATTCTATGCCCTGCTACGATGATACTATTATGTTGCCCATTTTAGGAACATGGAAACTGATTGACAGAAAACTTAAGNTGAAGCTGAAACTCCAATACTTTGGCCACCTGATGTGAAGAACTGACTCATTTGAAAAGACCCTGATGCCAATAAAAGAGTGAGACACGACTAAGCGACTGAACTGAACTGAGGCAAAGACAGGGAGAAAAGTTAATCCCAGTCACTAGGAATATAAATGTTATAGCCATTATGGAAAATAATATGGAGGTTCCTCAAGAAGTTAAAATCGAGCTACCATATAAGCCAGAAATCCCTTTTCTGAGTATATACCCAAAGGAAATTAAATGAATACCTTGAGGAGATATCAGTATCTCCATGTTCACTGCAGCATTATTCACAATAACCAAGATTAGGAGACAACTTAAGTGTCTGTTGACAGATGAGTGGTAAAGAAACTATGGTGTACATATACTATGAAATAATATTTAGCTTAAGAAAAATATCCTGCCATTCACTTACAACTCTCTAGGCAAGAATACTAAAGTGAACTGCCATGTCCTCCTTGAGAGGCTCTTCCCAACCCAGGGATTGAACTCATACCTCTTATGTTACCTGCATTGGGAGGTCGGTTCTTTACCACTAGCACAACCTGGGAAGCCCTAATAAAAATATCCTGCCATTTATTTACAACATGGATATGTCTAGAGTACATTATTCTTGGTGAAATTAAACAGGCACAGGAAAAATAAAAACTGTATGATTTCACTTACATGTGGAATCTTAAGAATTTGAGTATGGAAGTAGAATCTTTGTTACTAGAAATGGGGAAGTAAGGGAAACTTAGATTTTGGTCAAACAGTTCCAGTTACATGGGATGAGTTAGTCTAGAGACTTAATGTAAAGCACAATGACTANTCCTGCCCCCAATCCCTCCCAGCATCAGAGTCTTTTTCAGTGAGTCAACTCTTCGCATGAGGTGGCCAAAGTAATGGAGTTTTAGCTTTAGCATCGTTCCTTCCAAAGAACACCCAGGGCTGATCTCCAGAAATCAAAGTGTCATAAATATAAAAATTAAAAGATACGTTGAACTCACAGAAAAATAGATGTTTGGCTTGTCTGCCTAAAAGAGAGTCAATCTATCTTTGATTCAAACACTGATTTTTCTTCAATACTAAAAAAAAAAAAAGTTAAAATACAGATAATTCAAAGAAGCAAAACATTTCTACCTCCTAGTTTACCTCTTTTCCTTTATGAAAGTTTTAAAGAAAAGTTGTTTGCTTTGTTTAAACTAATACACTGCATTGAAAGAATTCAACTAATTATTTGAAAAAGTATTCTCAAAGATATAACTAGGAAAAAAAATCCTGCTAGAATTGGCCACCACTAATCATAAGGAGGCCACTCAAGTTTGGGGCTTTCAGATGCTTCCTGGTCCATTTATGTTTGTCCATGGACACAACTGTGTCTCAGTCTCCTCATTTGTAAGTGGTGATGATAATAACGATGGTACCTTCACTACAGGATTAATATACATGAGCTAAGCCACGTAAAACACCTGGAATTCTGATTGACATACACTAAATAATAAATATTACTGTTCTTAGTATTATGTTATTGGGCTTCCCAGGTGGTGCTAGCGGTAAAGAGACAAGGGTTCAATCCCTGGGTTAGGAAGATCCCCTGGAGGAGGTCATGACAACCCACTCCAATACACTTGCCTGGAGAATCCCATGGACAGAGGAGGATGGCGGGCTACAGTCCATAGGTTGCACAGAGTCGGACATGACTGAAGTGACTTAGCACACACTATTGTTATTATTACTACAGGCATTTTTTTTTTTTTTTTCTTGCCAGACTGCAAGGAGTATGAGATCTTAGTTCCCCAGTCAGGGATTAAACTCAAACCCCTGACACTGGAAGTGTAGAGTGCTAACCAATGGGGAACCAGAGAAGTTCCCAACAGGCATCTTTTTATGCCTATGCAAAGCTGGAAAGTAGCTAGCTGATCAGAAACTTTGGATCATTTTATAGACTCTATTAAAATTACTGTATTTTTGTGTGTGTGTTTAGTCTCTAGGTTGTATACAACTCTTTTGTGATGTCATCAACTGTAGGCCACCAAGCTCCTCCATCCACGGGGATTTACCAGGCAAGAATACTGGAATAGGTTGCCATTTGCTTCTCCAGAGGATCTTCCCAACCCAGGGATCAAATCCATGTCTCCTGCAGGCGGATTCTTTTCCAGTGAGCCACCTGGAAAGTTCCCTTTTGAAAATGAAAGGACTAACTGAAGGGAGCTTCACTTTGAATTAAATGCTTCTTTATCACAAGTAGTGTAATTTTTAAAAAGATCTCTCTAAAGTCAAAAGTGGGGATTAAGGGGAAAAAAATAAAGGTAAAAGTCATTTTTTAAAAGTCTTATGCTTTAGTTTTAGACTGGGGCTATTGAACACTACCGCAAGATTTTTGTTGGTAATGTCACTACTGCCACTGACAAGTTTTTGTGATTTTAGAATTTTCAAATGATTTTCAAGTTGATAATGTTGGCAATATCATCTGTATCTATGATTCTTATGATTATTAATAATGAGTTTTATATTTAAATGGATTTAGTGTTCAGTACAAGTCATCTTATTTTATCCTGATTTCTTTCGTTTTTTTAAACCTTTCAGTTGGACATTACTTATACAGAGATTTTGATGTCTTTACTTTTCTGAAATGGTTCATAAGATATTCTCTGTGTTCTTTAATGTTTGACAGTGTCTGTTTATTACCTTTAGGTTTTAATGGCAGCTTGACCATGTATAACATTTTGGAATGATACTTTTGCCTAACTCTCCACATTTTTCTGGTATTGTAGAAAACTCTGAGGATAGCTGACTTTTTTTTTCCTTTGTAGAAAAGAATTTTACTTTTCTGCCTGGATTTGTGAAAAAGGAAAAAAAATCTGTTTATAAAGTTCATATGATATAGGTCTCTACTTTAATTGTTCCAGAACTTTTTAAAAAACATACATGGTAAGTTATTCTTTATTTCAGAAAAAATTTCTTTTAATATATGTTATCTTGTATTAATTATATCCATTTTCCATATTAATATATCTATTTTGAGGTTTTTTGTTTCAGAGGCTTGCATTAACCTTAGTTGAATAATTTCTATATAATGTACTAGTTTCTTTCCTAATATTTTTAAATTAATTTTCTTAAGTGATTTTTTAGAACAGTTTCAGGTTCACAGCAAACTAGGTCCAGAGGTCCAGAGATTTCCCATTCACCTTCTGCCCCCATCACATACAGCAATAGCCTCCCCCATTATCAACAAGCCATTTGTTACAATTTATGGAGAAGGCAATGGCACCCCACTCCAGTACTCTTGCCTGGAAAATCCCATGGATGAGTAGGCTGCAGTCCAAGGGGTCGTGAAGAGTCAGACACAACGGAGCGACTTCGCTTTCACTTTTCACTTTCATGCACTGGAGAAGGAAATGGCAACCCACTCCAGTGTTCTTGCCTGGAGAGTCCCAGGGAGGGGGGGGGGAGTCTGGTGGGCTGCCCTCTGTGGGGCTGCACAGAGTCGGACACGACTGAAGCAACTTAGCAGCAGCAGCAGCAGCATGAACCTGTATTGACACACTGTTGTCACCCACAGCCCATAGCTTAAATAAGAGTTCACTCTTGGCTTATACATTCTGTGGGTTTGGACTAATGCTGGCAACCCACTCCAGTATTCTTGTCTAGAGAATCCTATGGACAGAGGAGCCTGGTGGGCTGCTATCCATAGGGTTGCATAGAGTCGGACACACTGAAGCGACTTAACATACATGTATGCGATGGAGAAGGAAATGGCAACCCACTCCAGTATTCTTGCCTGGAGAATCCCAAGGATGGAGGAGCTTGGTGGGCTGCCATCTATGGGGTCACACAGAGTCGGAAACGACTGAAGCGACTTAGCAGCAGCAGCAGCAGCCCATACAAAGTACTTGCACAGCCCTAAAAAATTCTTTATGCTCTCTCTAATTCTCTCTCCCTGCCCTGACCAATTCCCTAACAAACACAGACTTTACTGTCTAAATAGTTTTGCCTTTTCCAAAAGGGTAAATAGTTGGAATCATAGTATGTAACCCTTTCAAATTGATTTCCCTCACTTTGTAATATGTGTTTACATTTTCTTTATGTCTTTTCATGGCTTCACAACTCATCTAATTTTAGTGTTGATTAATATTCTATTGTCTAGATGTACCTGTTTGTTTACTCATTTATCTACCAAAGGACGTCTTGGTTATTTCCAAATTTTTGGCAATTATGAATGGTTTTTATATACATTTTTGTGCAGGTTTTTGTGAGGACATAAATTTTCAATCCCTTTGGACAAATTACAAATGATTGCTGGATCCTGTAATAAGATTATGTTTAGCTTTGTGAGAAGTCACCGAGCTATATTTCAAAGTGGCTGTACCAATTCTGCATTCCCACCAGCAATGAGTAAGTTTCTGCTGCTCTGCATCTTCACAGCATTTGGTGCCATCAAGGTCCTGGACTTGGGCCCTTCTGATAAATGTGTCCTGGCATCCCACTGTTGTTTTACTTAGCATTTCCCTAATGACACATGCTGTAGAGCACACTTACATATGTACATTTGCCATGGTCCACCTTCTTCGGTGATGTGTTTGCTAAGGTCCTTGGTCCATTTTTTAAATTGGGTAATCATTTACTTATTTTTGAGTTTTAAGATCTTTGATATGTTTGGATAACCATCCTCTCTACATACTTTGGACAACCATGCGTGTCACCAAGACATGTTTTGTCAGACATATCTTTTGTGAATGTTTTCGCTCAGTCAGTAATTTGTCTTTTCGCTCTCTTGAGAGTGTTTTTTGCAGAACAGAAATTTTTTATTTTAATGAAGCATAGTTTACCAATTCTTTCTTCAATGGATCATGCTTTTGGTATCATATCTAAAAAGTCATTGCTAAATCCAAGGTCATCTAGTAGATTTTCCTCTATATTATTCTAGAAGAGTTTTACACCTTTGTGTTTTACATTTCTGCTTATGATCCACTTATTTATTTATTTACTGGCCACCATGTCGCTTGTGGGATCTTAGTTCCCCAACCAGGGATGGAACCCATGTCCTTGGAGGTGAAAGCACAGAATCTTAACCACTGGATCTCCAGGGAATTCCCTTGATCCATTTTTAACTAAGGATATAAAGTGTATGTTTAGATCCATATTTTCTGCATTTTTTAAAAACTGAAGTATAAAAAAAAGTTGAAGTATAGTTGGTTTACAATACTGTTTTAGCCTCAGGAATACAGTAAACTGTATAGAACTTCCAGTACGATGTTGAAGATGAGTGGTGAGAAGGCACATCTTTGCCTTGAATTTTATCTCAGTAGGAAAGCCGCAAGTATCTCACCATTAAGTATGATGTTAAATGTAGGGGTTTTTTCATAGATTTTTTTTTTTTTTATCAACTTGAAATTCTTCTCTGTTCCTAGCTTACTTACAGTTTTATCTTGAATGGGTGTTGAAGAAAGTTGAACCAGACTTGCATATTTGGGACAAATCCCACTTCATTGTGGCATATGATCTTTAAATTTATTGTTGCATTTGATTTGCCAATATTGTGTTAAAGCCTTTTGTATCTATGCTCAGTAGAGATATCAATCTGTAGTTTTTCCATGTCTCTTCTCTGTCTTGGTGTTAGGGTGGTGCTGGCCTCATTGAATGAGTTAGGAAGCGTTCCCTCTGCTTCTATACTCTGTAACATATTATTTCTTCTTTAAATGTTTGGTTGAATTCACCAGTGAACCCATCTGGCCTGATGCTCTCTGTTTTGGAAGATTATTATCTGTTGACTCAGTTTCTTTCATAGACACACTCTTATTCAGATTGTCTATTTCTTTTTGTGTGAGTTTTGGCAAATTGTGTCTTTCAAGGAGTTACTGTTTTATATTTTCCTGCTTATATTAGATTAAATTTGTCTTTCTTAGTTTCCAAAAGTAGAAGTTTAGATCATTGATTTTAGACTTTTCTTCTTTTCTAACACATGCACATTCAAGGTATAAATTTCCCTAAAATCACTGCTCTCACTGCATCCCACAAATTTTGATAAGTTGTATTTTCATTTGCACTTAGTTCAGAATTTTTCTTTATTAAATAATTTCTCTTGAATGAGAAATTTCTTTTGACTTTTGTGTTATTTGTAGCATGTTGTTTCATCTCAATATATTTGAGGATTTTCTAGTTATCATTCTGTTATTGATTTCTAGCTTAATTCCACTGTGGTTGAGAGCAATCGTGGTATGATTTATATTTTTTAAGCTAGTTAAGGTACATTTTATGCCCCAGAATATTACCTATCTTGGTGAAAGTTTCATGGGCTATTGAGAATATATATGTTGTTATTATTGGATTCGTCTATAGACGTTCATCATATTCGGTGTTTTGATGATGGTGCTAAGTTCAACTATGTTCTTACTGATTTTCTGCCTGTTGGATCTGTCCATTTCTGATGGAGATACATTGAAGTCTCCAACTGTAAGATTAGATTCATCTATTTCTCCTGGCATTTGTGTTAGTTTTTCTCTCACATATTTTGATGCTGTGTTGTTAAGAACATACATGTTAGTATCGTTACCTCTTCTTGGAGAATTGACCCCCTCTGTCAGTAAGCAATGTCCCTTTTTATCAAGAATAATGACAACTTTCCTTGCTCTGGAATCTGTTTTGTCTGAAACTGAGATTGCCACCCCTGCTCTCTTTTAATTCGTGTAAGCATGACATGTCTTTCTCCCTCCATTTACTTTTAACCCATTTGTGTCTTCATATTGAAAGTGAATTTCTGATAGACCACATAATGTTGGTTCTTGTTTTTTTTTGATCCACTCTTAAAAATCTCTATTCTTTAATTGACATATTTACGCCTTATGGTTTAGAGTAATTATCGACATAGTTGGATTGATAGCTACCATATTTGTTACTGTTTTCTGCTTGCTATTCTGTTCTTTGTTTTTATTCTTGTCTTCTTTTCCTTCTCTAGTGTTTGTGGTTTTAGCCAATCATTTTATATGATTATATTTTCTCTCCTTTCTTAGAATAGCAGTTACGCTCAAAAAACAAAGTTAGTAGTTGCTCTAGAGTTTGAAATATACATTTACAATATAAGTAATCCAAGTTCACTTTCAAATAACACTATACTATCGTGGGTAGTGTAAGGGCCTTCAGTTCAGTTCAGTTCAGTCGCTCAGTCGTGTCCGACTCTTTGCAACNAGTGATGGGACCGGATGCCATGATCTTCGTTTTCTGAATGTTGAGCTTTAAGCCAACTTTTTCACTCTCCTCTTTCACTTTCATCAAGAGGTTCTTTAGTTCCTCTTCACTTTCTGCCATAAGGGTGGTGTCATCTGCATATCTGAGGTTCTTGATATTTCTCCTGGCAATCTCGATTCCAGCTTGTGTTCATTCCAATCCAGCGTTTCTCATGATGTGCTCTGCATATAGGTTAAATAAGCAGAGTGACTATATACAGCCTTGACATACTCCTTTTCCTATTTGGAACCAGTCTGTTGTTCCATGTCCAGTTCTAACTGTTGCTTCCTGATCTGCATACAGATTTCTCAAGAGGCAGGCTAGGTGGTCTGGTATTCCCATCTCTTTCAGAATTTTCCACGGTTTATTGTGATCCACACAGTCAAAGGCTTTGGCATAGTCAATAAAGCAGAAAGAGATGTTTTTCTAGAACTCTTGTTTTTTCCATGATCCAGGAGATGTTAGCAATTTGATCTCTGGTTCCTCTGCCTTTTCTAAAACCAGCTTGAACTTCAGGGAGTTCATGGTTCACGTATTGCTGAAGCCTGGCTTGGAGAATTTTGAGCATTACTTTACTAGCATGTAAGTGCCTTATAATAAACCTAACTCCATCCTTATATATGCATACATAAGCATATTTTTTCATTTTATTTTCACTTGTTTCTTCTTCAGTTGTTTGTTTTGTTTTGTTTTTTTCCTTACTTTATATAGATCTGAAACTCTGGCCAAGATATTTCCCTTTCCTCAAAAGAATTCCTTTTAACATTTCTTGCAAGGCATGTCTACTGGCAACAAATTCTCTCAGTTTCTGTCTGACAAAGTTTTTTATATCTCTTTCATTTTTGAAGAATAATTTTGCAGGGCACAGAACTGTGTGTTTGTTGGGTTTTTTCTTTCAATACATTACATATGGCAAGTCATTCTCTTGTTGCTTGCATGGTTTCTGAGAACTCAGATATAATTGTTATCTTTAGTCTTTTAGAGGTAAGATATTTACCTGGATTTTTCTGGATGTTTCCTTTATCTTTGATTTTTCTGTAGTTTGAATGTGACATGCCTAGATGTAGTGGGATTGTTTTATTTTTATCATTTATCTTCTTGGTGTTCTCTGAGCTTTCTGCATCTGTACTTTGAGGTTTCATATTAATTTGTTTGAAATATTTCCACTGGTCCTTGCTTTGTTTCATCTCCTTTTGATATTCTCATTACCTAGCACTATACCTTTTCCAATTGTCCTAAATTTCTTGCATAGTATGTTCTTTTTTCTCCATCTTTGTCCTCTTTGCTTTTCAGCTTTGGAGGTTTCTATTGATGTATCCTCAAATTCACTGATTCTTTCTTCAACCATGTCCAGTCTATTAATAAGCCTATCAAAGGCATTCTGTTACAGTGTGTTTTTTGTTTCTTTGTTTGTTTTTAAATCTCTTGGATATCTCTAGCTTTTTCTAAGAATTTTTATCTTTCTGCTTACACTGCCCATCTGTTCTTGCATGCAGTCCTCTTTATCCGTTTAAGCTCCTCACATACTGATCACAGCTGTTTTAACTTCTCAGTCTGATAATTCCAGTAACCCTGGTTATTCCATTCTGTGTGATTGTGATGTTTTCTGTATTTCCTCAAACTGTGTTTGCTTGTTTGCCTATTAGTATGCCTTGTAATTTTTCCTGATAGACAGACATGGTGTACTGGGTAAAAGAAACTGCTGTACACAAGGCCTTTACTAATGTTGCAGAGTGGTGTGGTTTGAGGGAGAAGCTCTATAACCCTAGGCTGAGGTCTCAGGCCCTCAGTGATCGTATGCCTCTGCAGAGTGAACCTCCTTCTCTCTTGAGAGGGACAGGATGACTAAGGTAAGCTGGAGTTGAGCATTTCCCTCCCCTTGCCTCAGGCTCTGGAGAAACCCCAGAATATAAGGATCTGGTTATATAGTTTCTTTCAAGACCTGGCTTTGTTAGAACAGAGCTGTCTGACAGACTTCAAATGGCTCCCATGCCCTCCCCCTGCCAGAAACAAGAGGAGATTTTTCTTTGATATTCATCATGAAAACATAGTCAAGTTTCCAGAGGCAAAACCTAGAGAAGTGTAGGGGGTGCCCTGTAACTAGGATCCCCCCTGGAGTTTTTAACTCTCCGAGTTGTCCACACTGCTGCTGCTGCTAAGTCACTTCAGTCGTGTCCAACTCTGTGTGACCCCATAGACGGCAGCCCATCAGGCTCCGCCATCCCTGGGATTCTCCAGGCAAGAACACTGGAGTGGGTTGCCATGTCCTTCTCCAATGCATGAAAGTGAAAAGGGAAAGTGAAGTCGCTCAGTCGTGTCTGACTCTTTGCAGCCCCATGGACTGCAGCCTACCAGGCTCTTCCGCCCTTGGGATTTTCCAGGCAAGAGTACTGGAGTGGGGTGCCATTGCCTTCCTCTGAGCCTCCAGCAATTCATCAACCCTAGTTCAGGATTTTCTGCCTCACCTTTGATTCCCCAGAAGCTTCAGCTGAAGATGTTTTGCTCTGATAAATTGTGACTCTCACCTGTTGGTCTCCCCAGTTTCGCAGGCAGCAATCTCACTTCTCACACAAAGTTTAGAAGAGTTATTGACTTTTCAGTTTGCTTAGCTTTTTGCTTGTAGTTGGGACTGAGGGGAGACTTCCAAGCTCCTTGCATGTGGAACTGGAGATTGGAAGTCTCCTAAATTTAAATCGTTTTGCCTTTATGACCTACAATCTCTGAGATTGCTAAGTGTTTTCTTTGGATTACTAATTTCATTTTCAGACTGTTTTTTTTTTTTCTCTACTTTTTTTTCTTACTTTTAAAAATTCTTTCCATTTTCTAATTAAAATACAATTTATATAACATTAATTCACTCTTTTTTAGTGTAGAGTTCTGCAAGTTAACAAACAGTAATACAACCACCACCACAAGCAAGAAGAACTTCCCATCATGTCTGAAGTGTGTCCATGTCTCTTGGTAGATAGCTTACCCCTCACCCACAGGCCCTGGCAACTACTCATCCACTTTTCATCTCTGTTGTTTTGCCTTTTCCAGAATGTTATATAAATAGAATTAAACAGTGAGTGGACTTTGGTTTCCTTCATATAGCATAATACATATGAAGTTCACCCCCATTTTGCTTGTTCATTTTTATTACTGAGACTATTGCATTTTATGGACGTGCCGTAGTTTATCTGTTCTTCAGGCAAGGGACATCTGTTGCTTTCCAGTTTCTGGCCATTACAAATAAAGCTGCTATCAATGTTCACATGTATATTTTTATGTGAGCATAGGCTTTCATTTTACTTGGGTAAATCTCTAGCTCATTTTAAGCTTGAATTGTTTGTTTTCTTACTGTTGAGTTTTGAGTATTCTTCACATAGTCTGTGTACAAGTCCTTTACTAGATAAGTGACTTGCAAATGTTATCCCCCAGTCTGTAGCATATCTTCTTACATTTGAAATCTAGTTTACATTTGAGTCCAGCAACGATTTTGTGGGCTTATGTCCTTAGCTCTGTTAGTTACACTTTTTTTTTTAATCTGTTTTATCCATTCCTCTTGAACTAACCCAAATTTTTATTTTTACGAAGTTGTTCTGTAGCATAAAGCAATTGCTAAGAATTGCCATCCATGTTTTCCTCTATTTGGCATCCTCTTATTTTCCATGTCATGTTCCTCTTGCCTACCTCCACCCCACCCCCACACAAAGTACATTTTCACCTGAATAACCTGAAGTAGCTGGACTAGATTGCCATAATGTCTTTTCCAAATGACTCTGGTTTGTCCAGTTCCAATCAAGCTTTTGTTTGCTCTGATAACAATGCGTGGGTGGCTGATTTCCCACTGAGCTGTAATTTACAGATAAGTGGGTGTCTCCAGTTCAACTCCACCTGCTTTTCTCCGCCCTGAAAACTCCTTACGGAGCAGTGCAGGCAATGCTGCTTTTCCTTTTCCTGTCTTCTCTTTTAAAGAGTGCCCATGCTCTGCTCTCCCTCCAGTATTTGTGGAATATTCTTTAGCAGAGCTCATGTCATCTCGGTGGGGTGAAATGGCAGAAGTGATGGTCCCACTCCCATTGAGATTAGCCTCAATTTCTTGTGTAGCTCTCATGTCCTATTTTTCCTGTTTCACCTCTTCCCCCTGCCCCCCCCTGCCCCCAGCAGCTGTTTCTTTGTCTCTCTCAGATAAAGAAATTTTAAAGAGAGCTTCTTCTTTGAAGTTCTGGGGACACAGTGGGAATTTTCAAGGCTCTGGTAGCTCAAGGGCTGGGCGAGAAACAGTCTTTGTGAGGTCTCTCCTCTCTCTAGGTCTCCCATTTCTTTCCTTGGCTCCAGGCTTTGGATGTTGAGCTTTTAGCTCAAGTCCTTTTTTATGTTTACTGTTGGTAAAAATTTTTGTGATTTTGTTTTTACTTTTTGTTGTTGTTCCTTTTATTAGACTTGGAGGAGGAAGATTTGGGCATACAGTTTCAATTCATTTACTACTTCCAGACATTTTCTTTTCTGGTAAATTTCCTCCTCCGGGAAATGTTCTCTGACTGTACTTAGAAATGTCTCTCCTCTGTGTTCCCACAGAACCAGCATTAACTAGTAATATTTTAATCTAATGGTCAAAATATTAAAATACTCTGTTCCTGCAGAAAATAGCCACTGTACTAGCCTCACTTAAGCAACCCTCCCAATCCTTTCCATACCTCTGGCTGCCCTGGCCTCTCTGCCTGGTTGTCCCCACTCTCCACCCAATCCCTCACCAGCTCCCCTGGATCCAACCATGAAAGGAGTGATGTCTGGACATCACTGGGCATCCAGGGCCCCGTATCAGCATTGCTAGTCATGATGGATGTGTACCATTGGCTGGTACCCAAGCCCAACCAGAAGCTAAACATGTTCAGTGTCACGCCTACCTGTGCTTACCTCTCTCACGACATTTTACACAGTTCCGCAGCTGTCTAGTCACTTGTCTTCTCACTGTCTAGAGTGAAACTTCTTTGATGAGAGCCCTTCAAACAAACACTTTTTGTTTTTTGGCTGTCCATTCAGTTTTGTGGGATCTTAGTGCCCCAACCAGTGATTGAATCCAGGCCCTCTGCATGGAGTTCCAACCAGTAGACCACCAGGGAATCCCCTCAACCAAGCATTTGTTTAGCTTCTTATGTGCCATGTTCATCTCTCGCTTAATCGTCCCCTAAATATTGCAAAGTTGGTATCATCACTCCATTACACAGCAAAGGACCCAAGGTTCAGTGAGTTTTAGCAACTGGTAATTTGGGTCAAAAACAGTATTTAGATTCAACTACTTTACACCAGTTATCTAGGAAAGATATTTCCAGCAGAAACTTGTTTACAACTAGCATTGCAACACTGGAGCATCTGCTGCATAATAAATGATGTGACATTAAGCTTATTAAACATGCACCTGAAGCTATTTTGAGGGCAAGGACCACATCCTTTAAAAATCTAAATATCCACCGCATGCTTGCTCAGTTGCTTCAGTCTTGTCCGACTCTTCATGACCCTATGGACTGTAGCCCACCAGGAACCTTTGTCCGTGAAATTCTCCAGGCAAGAGTACTGGAGTGGGTTGCCATGCCCTCCTCCAGGATATCTTCCTGAACCAGCAGCTGAACCCATGTCTCCTGCATTGCGGGTGGATTATTTACTGCTGAGCTACCAAGGAAGTCCAAAAAATTTAATCTTAGTAAGCAGGATGGAGATATTTCTTCGAAGGTTGTGCGTGCATGCATAGTCATGTCCGACAATTTGCAAGTCTATGGGCTATAGGCAAGAATACTGGAGTAGGTTTTGTTTCCTTCTCCAGGGAACCTTCCCAACCCAGAGATCAAACCCACGTTTCCTGCATTGCAGGCAGATTCTTTACCACTTGAGCATTAGGGAACGTAGCAGAAGGCATGGTTCCTGGTTAGTTTAATTGAGTGATTGTGAAATAAAGCAAGAAAGGATAATTGGATGGATGAGCTAATTGATTAACTACTAGACTGAGTTCTATTTCAGAAAATGTTATTAGGAATATGTGAAGATAGTGTAGAATGAGAGACAGTGTATGTTAAGAGCATGCACTTTGGACTTGCCCATGGTGTACATAAAATATAATTTATTTAATCATTCTTTATTGATGGACCTTTAATTTGTTTCTATTCTAATCTAAAATGAGCACTACTACTCAAGTAATAAAGCAATTAATATCTTCTACACACTTTGCAGAACATGTATGAATACTCATATAATTTAAATTTCTAGAAACAGAATTGCTGGGTCAACCAGCAAATGCATTTTGAATACATTTGGATACTTCAAATTACCAGTTTATACTGCTAGTAATAACCTACAAAAGAGCCATTTACCCACACCTTTACCAATGGTGGATATATTTAATTTGTACTTTTTAAAAAATGCTAGTGTCTTAAAGTTTTAATTTACATTTTCTGGGTTACCAATGAGGTTTAACAAAATTACCAATTTTTAGTATTTGTCCTTTTTCTATGGCACAAGCTATGACTGTTCTAGATGTCATTTTTTTTAAATTTGATAATGAATCTTGGAGATATAAGGGTATAAGAGCTGCTCTGTTCTTTACAATGGCTACGTAGTAGTCTAGTGTATAACTGTTTCATAATTTATAACACTACTCCACCAGTCATAAACCATCTCTATGTTTCCTCCAATATTATGCTGTTAAAAACAATCCTGTTGTAAATATCCATGGTCAATATTCCTCATACATAAAATCTGATTTGTAGGAAAAGTTATCTATAATGGAATTTCCAGGACAAAGTGTCTAGTTTTTTTTGTTTGTTTGTTTTTTTTGAAAGCTGTTGCCAGGCCACCTTTGATGCAACTTATATCAATATGTAATGTCTGTCAATGATCTTTCCTAATTTTCCCATTTGGGTCATTTTTCTTTATTTCACTGATTTCATATGCTTTGGAAATTAGCTGCTAATTGGTCCTATGTATTACAAATATTTTCTCCTGTATTTTTAAAATTTTGACTGTTTTTTAGCTATATGGAATATTTATATTTGTATAAGATTAAATTTTGTTTTTGTTGTTGTTCAGCCCCTAAGTCATGTCCAACTCCTTGTGACCACGTGGACTGTAACATGCCAGGCTTCCCTGTCCTTCACTGTCTCCCAGAGTCTGCTCAGATTCATGTCCCCTGAGTCAGTGATTCAATCCAACCATCTCATCCTCTGCTGCTCTCTTCTCCTTTTGCTTTCAATCTTTCCCAGCATCAGGATCTTTTCCAATGAGTTGGCTCTTCACATCAAGTGGCCAATTTATTGGAGCTTCAGCTTCAGTCTTTCCAATGAATATTCAGAGTTTATTTCCTTTAGGACTGACTGGTTGGATCTCTTTGGAATCTGAGGGACTGTCAAGAGTCATCTCCAGCCCCACAGTTCAAAAACATCAGTTCTTTGGGGCTCAGCTGTCTTTATGGTCCAACTCTCACATCTGTACATGACTACTGGAATAACCATATCTTTGACTATGAAGACCTTTGTCAGCAAAGTGATATCTCTGCTTTTTAATATGCTGTCTAGATTTGTCGTAGCTTTTCTTCCAAGGAGCAAACATCTTTTAATTTCATGGCTGCAATCACCATCCACAGTGACTTTGGAGACCAAGAAAATAAAATCTGTCAGTGCTTCCACTTCTATTTGCCATTAAGCGATAGGACCAGAGGCAATGTTGAGTTTCAAGCCAGCTTTTTCACTCTCCACTTTCATCCTCATCAAGAGGCTCTTTCATTCTTCTGCACTCTCTGCCGTTACAGTGATATTATCTGCATATCTGAGGTTGTTGATATTCCTCCCAGCAAACTTGATTCCAACTGGTGTTTCATTCAGCCTGGCAATTTGTGTGATGTACTCTTCATAGAAGCTAAATAAGAAAATGACCAATAAGCTTTGACATAACTCCTATTCCAATTTTGAACCAGTCCATTGTTCCATGTCCAGTTCTAACTGTTGCTTCTTAACCCGCATACATGTTTCTCAAGAAATAGGTAAGGTGTTCTGGTATTTCCATCTCTTTACGAATTTTCCACAGTTTGTTGTGATCCACACAGTCAAAGGCTTTAGTGTAGTCAACAAAGCAGAAGTAGATGGTTTTCTGGAATTCCCTTGTTTTCCCTATGATCCAATGAACATTGGCAATTTTATCTCTGATTCTTCTGCCTTTTCTAAACCCAACTTATACATATAGATGTTCTTGGTTCATGTGCTACTGAAGCCTAGCTTGAGAATTTTGAGTATTACCTTGCTAACATATGAAATGGCTGCAATTATACTATTGTTTGAATATTCTTTTACCCTTCTTTGGGATTGGAATAAAAAGTGACCGTCTCCTATCCTGTGGCCACAACTGAGTTTTCCAAATTTGTTGGCATATTGAATGCAATACTTTAACAGCATTACCTTTTAGGATTTGAAATAGCTCAGCTGGAATTCTGTCACCTCCAGTCACTTTGTTCATAGTGATGCTTCCTAAGGCCCACTTGACTTCACACTCCAGAATGCCTGGCTCTAGATGAGTTACCACACCATCATGTTTATGTGGGTCATTAAGACTTTTTTGTACAGTTCTTCAGTGTATTCTTGCCACCTCTACTTAGTATCTTCTGCTTTTGTTAGATCCTTACCATTTCTGTCCTTTATCATTCCCATCCTTGTGTGAAATATTCCCTTGATACAATTTCCTGAAGAGATCTCTAGTCTTTCCCATTCTATTGTTTTCCTGTATTTCTTTGCATTATTCACTTAAGATGATCTTCTTATTAACTTTATCACCATTTTAATTTGGGGATTCATATTTTTGAGGCATACTCAAAAAGATCTTCCATATACTAAGGTTACATTTAAAATTTCTTCTACAGTTTCTTACAAGACTTTTATAATTTCACTCTTTGGCTTTTAACATTTTAATATATCTTGGATTTGCTTTAACGTAAAGTACAAAGTGTGAATCCAATGTTTTGTTCATCTTCAAGGGAGCACCTAGTCATCCCAATACATTTATTTTATGGTGTAGGACATTCTCTAGCCATCTCCTTCCTCATTCTGTCCATTCGATAGTTCTTAGACAACCTCACCTCCTCTTTTCAATAAACGTAGTGCTTGCTAGTTAGCTTTATGTATGCAGGATCCAGGGTATCACTCCTTCAGTATGAATTTGTCTTTTTCTCCAGTCTGTGCTGGGTCTTCCCTGGTGGCTCAGTGGTAAAGAACCCACCTGCCAATGTAGGAGATATGGGTTGGATTTCTGGGTTGGGAAGATCCCCTGGAGGAGGAAATGGCAACCCACTTCAGTATTCTTGCCTGAAAAATCACATGGACAAAGGAGCCTGGTAGGCCACAGTCCACAGGGTCACAAAGAGTCAGACATGACTGAAACGACTTGGCACACATCAGCATCTCTGTTATGAGAGCAAGAAAAGGACACTTCAGGCACATCTTCCTTTTATTTTCTAGGACCTTTGTCTTAGAGCTGCCTGACTCCTGCAGATTGCTCAGATAGCTTCTTACTATTCTCCCGGTCTTCACTCTTGCTTCTTTCCAATTGTTTCTTTATCCTGCAGGGCAGGTATGTTGAAGTCCCCTCCTTGATTAGAATCCACTGAATCTCCTTGTCTCCAGGTCAAGACCACCCAGCTCCCTGATTTGCCCATAGCTTCTACTCTGCTCATGTCCTGTCCCAGTAACTCAAAGATGCAAAACCCAAGATGCAGTTCCATGCCTCGGTGCCTTTGCATGCACCATTTCCTCTTCCTAAAGCAGCCCTGCTCTCTTACGCCTCTCCCGAACGCTCTGCTCTCCCACAGCTCCTGTATTTCTTTCTCCCTTGGCATTTTCTCTGCTGTAACGTTGGCTTAGGCGTCTGCCTCCCTGAACTCTACTCTGAGCTTTCTGTGGGAGGAAAAGAAAAGGCTGTTTCTGCTCCAAAGCCCATAACCAACGATCGTGGGCATGTGACAGACATAAAATGAGCCAAGGACAGTGGAGAAGCACCTTGAAATGTTTATAGAACACCAAGCGGGTATCGTTAAGGGGTTATTAATGCAGTGTGGGAAACTGCCTGGAGGAAACACCTGGAGAAGCTCGGGGCCTGTGACTTTACTGCCATGCCTTGCCTTGTGTGCTTCCAGCCAGCGTAACGTTACACGTGAAGACTAATCTCCTCGTCCATTTTATGACTGCCACTTTACCAAAATATCCCCAGGACGCTGTCTGAGCACCAGAAAAGTGGTTTTTCAGCTTATTTAGGGAAGCCAAATAGAGACCCATTTTCATTTCGCAGTAGGAATAAATACCCTACCTACCGCGCTTTGCTTCCAGCTGGAAATGGACCAGGTGGCCGTGTATTCTCTCCTGTTTGAAAGGGAGGAAGTTGCTGGCTTTGTTGCTTATGCCTTTAGGTCAGCTGGGCCAGGAAGTCAAAGTACCAGGGCAAATGTATATTACACATTGAGTCCATATCTAGAAAGAGGGAGCAGCAAGAGGCAGATGCTGAACCATATGAGCAATCCACAGCACAGAGCTCTGAATAGTACCTCACAATTTGGTTTTCTTCCAACAGAGCAGCACATTCAGTTAGGCTATTAACCCAGATGAAAGGTTTCAGATTTATTTCATTGGCAGATGGAAATTAAGTTGCAGAAACTCAATCAGCACAGACTAGAGAATAGTTAATTTCATTTATTTTTAATTACACGAGTAATCCATGAATATATTGTCACTATAAAAATGGAAACAATACAGATAAAGTTGAAGTCCCTCTTGACCACTCACCACTCTCCTCAACTGCCCTCTCCGGGATTACTACTGCTATCAATTTGAAGTATCATCAGACATATGCCTGTATGTACACATGAGCTCACACACATATACACACACATAGAAATATTTTTAAAAAGTTATTTAATCTTAGCTTTTCTGTGGCCCAAAGATGCTCTAGTCCAATGTGAGATATAAGATCAATGTGGAGGACATCAGTGGGTATCATCCATGGACCATGTCTAGGGCATAGGATTTTGAAAATATTAGGCGGTGAGTGATGGTTTTCAGTGAAAGTTGTTGGACCTCATATCTGTGGAGAGAGGGAATTGACATGTCTTTGTTCACTCAAACCAAGGAAAGGGTTTCAGTGGGGCCACTGAGAGTTTGATATGTGCCCCTGATATAATTGTAACATGGAGTCATTTGCTTTTGCAGTTACTTTCTTATAAAATCCTCTTCCCACTCTCAAGGTTAGAAATATATTCTACTGATCTTCTAAAGCTTTTGTGAAGTTTTAGTTGTGTAGGAGTTTGATTTGTCTAGAATTTTTTTTTTTCAGGGTATGAGAGAGTAGACTAACTTTGCTTTTACTCTATTTTGATTAATTTGATTTGGATACCGAATTATTTCAACACCATTCATTACTCGCTGGCTTGAAGTCCACCTTCAACATACGTTAAAGTTGCAATCATTCACCGATTGCTTTCTGAATTATATTCTGTAGCATTGGTCTACTTGTCCTCTCTTTCTGAGCGTATTTCTTAGAATCCAGTAGTGCTTCCCTTTCATGAAGCTGAGAGCCTGACCCCAAGAATGGTACCTACAGGTCACTGCAGTGAGGCAGGACGGGGTGCAGCAGGTATCTGACTCAGCCCCCATCACTAGGGCAGGCCCTTTTGAGTGCCCTTTTCCTGAGCCTTCTGCTCAGAATTCTCAGCATCTCTGGAAAACATTTTGCTTCTGGTCCAGAGACACTTTGCCTAATAACGGACACTTCCTACTTCTGCTTCAACATCGCAAGGGAATGCCTGATGGTGCTTCTCTGAAGTGACACACTGCACGCACTCCTCAACTCCCTACCTTCAACCCCAGGTGCCACATGGCTGCCCCTTCCGAGAATGCTTCCTTACTCACTGAATATCTTCTGGAGGGCTCAGTGACTCTGTGTTTTCTCACTTCTTTTTCCAGCCCTGTCTTCCTTGAATCAGGCATGAGGTGATGAGATGCCAGTGCAAGACTCTTGGGGAAGGCACACAGACACACACTTCTGGGATTCTTGCCCACTGTCCAGCAGATAGCACCGGCGGTGCTACACCCCTCACCACCCAGACATGCCTAGAGCTCTCATACATCCACAGCTCCAGCTCTCCCAGAGAGCTTTCTGCCCCCAGAGTTTACAGGATGAAACCATGGCTTACTCATCTCTACAGTGGGGTGATGTTGTGTTCTTTACAAGGCTTTCATGAGAATTAATGAGAGCTTATTGTAAGGAGTCAATAGATGCCTCTTATCTTTCCTTCCCCTCTTCCCCACCCAGATGAAGCACCACTTCTTATCTGAAACTGTATCCACTATGTCACTGTGCTAATCCACAACGATCTCCCCATATGGACTTCTATCAGTGTCTGACCTTTTATTATTTTCTTTAGGGAAAGACTTCTTTTTTCAGACAATAATTTAAGTCATAGTATTGTGGACTCTGACTTAGCTATACTGATCATCTCAGAAAAGTCTATGGAAACTGAATGAGGAACACTCCAGAGGGTTGACCCTACATGTATTTCACAGCTTCAATTAGTTATAACCATCAGAGTGAATGGGATTTATAAACTGTTTCATAACATATCTATGGCAATATGATTGGAGGGGAACCTGGATGTGCCATTATAACACTAACATGTCAGAAAATGCACAATTAAACAACGCCTTTGCTCTTATAAAGTCAGACACAGAAACATGATTTGGTGACATCTTCACACTTAGTAAAATTAACTTTCAGTCAAAAGAGCAGTAGAGTCGTCAGCTTTATTTTCTGAAAAAATTATAATTTCAAGTTGGGTATGTAATTTTGTTGACCATTAAGTTTGAGGCTACTTGAAGTAAAGTCAAGGAGACAATAAGACATTGTATAGGAAAGGAAATAAAGAGAGGAATAATTGAGTCAGAAACAAGGTAAATTGGTGTGTTAGGGTTCTTTGCATTGATTCCAGAGAACTCATAGGAGAGATAGATAGGAAAGTAGGTGATAGACAGAGATACAAATGTAAAGAGAATTATTACATAGAATCAGCTTATGTACTTATAGAAAATGACAAGTCCCAAGACCTATGGAGTGATTCTGCAGGATGGAGACTCATGAGAGTGGATGGAGCATTTCTGACGGCAAGCCAAGGTCAAGGTCCCAGCTTGAGTGCAGTCAGGCAGAAGAAATTGTCTTGCTCAGAACAGTCAGCCCTTCTTTGTGTTCTATTCAGACCTTCGGCTATTGATCAAGGCCCACCGCCATCGGGGAGGAAATCTGCTTTACACAACCTACTGATTTTAAATATTAATTTCATGAAAAACACTCTCACAGAAACACTCCTGTTAATGTTTAACTAAAAATCTGAGCAGCTCTGGCTCAGTCAAGTTGACACAAAATTAACCATCATACCTGGCCAATATATGTTAACAGTTCCTACACTGGGACTTCTGTATCCACACCTGTGTGTGCGTCTATGTGTGTGTGTATAATGTGTAAGAAATGTATTCTGACTTGTTTTTAAAGCTCCCCACTTGGATTCTTGAAATTCCACCATAGATTATTTTTTTCAGTTCAGTTCAGTTCAGTCGCTCAGTCGTGTTCAACTCCTTGTGACCCCATGAATCGCAGCCCGCCAGGCCTCCCTGTCTATCACCAACTCCCGGAGTTCACTCAGACTCACGTCCATCAAGTCAGTGATGCCATCCAGCCATCTCATCCTCTGTCATCCCCTTCTCCTCCTGCCCCCAATCCCTCCCAGCATCAGAGTCTTTTCCAATGAGTCAACTCTTTGCATGAGGTGGCCAAAGTACTAGAGTTTCAGCTTTAGCATCATTCCTTCCAAAGAAATCCCAGGGCTGATCTTCTTCAGAATGAACTGGTTGGATCTCCTTGCAGTCCATGGGACTCTCAAGAGTCTTCTCCAACACCAGGTCAAATTCAGATAACATAAAATTAACTATTTTAAAGTATACAATTTAGTGGTATTCAGGACACTTCCAATGTCCTACAACAATGACCTCTATCTAGTTTCAAAACATATTTGTCACCCCAAAGGGAAACTGTCTGCCCATTAAGTAGTCATACCCATGTTCACTTTGCCAGCACATATACTAAAACTGAACAATGCAGGGAAGATTAGCATGGCCCCTGCACAAAGATGACATGCAAATTCCTGAAACATTCCACATTTTTGTTGTCCTACTAAGTGAAGTAAGTCAGAAAGACAAATACCTTAAGATATCACTTATATGTGGAATCTATTAGTAAAATATGACACAAATGAGCCTATTGTGAACAGATACAAACTCACAGACAGAACAGATTTGTGGTTGCCAAGGGGGTGGAGGATGGCAGAGGGATTCAGTGAGAGGTTGGGGTTAGCAGATGGAAACTATTACATACAGACTGGGTAAGCAACAAGGTCCTACTGTATAACATAGGGAACTCTGTTCAATATCCTGAGATAAACCGTAATGGAAATGTATATAAAGAATATAAAAATTCATGTATATGTAAAAAACAGTAAATCTCTGATATTCATAGACTTTAAAAAAGTAGGCATCCCCCATCTTCTCTTTACCTAGCTCCTGAAAGTCTGTGGTTGTAGATTTGTCTGTTCTGGATACTTCATATAAATGGAATCATATAATATATTTCCCTTTATGTCTAACATCTTTCTCTTATCATAATGTTTTCAGGCTCATTCTTTGTAGCATGCATGTATCAGTACATCATTCCATTTTATGATTTAATATCCCATTCTATGTATACACCACATTTTGTTTATCTGTTCATCCACTGACGGGCATTTGCCTGATGGGCCTTTTGACTATTGTGAATAATGCTTCTATAAATAATAGTAGCATTACTGTGCACAGTACCTTTTCAAGGGTGTACAAATATCAGTTTAAAATCCTACTTTCAATTCTTCTTGAACTTTCCAAAGACTGAATTGCTAGGTTATATGGTAAGTCTATATTTAACTTTGAAAAATTGTTTTCCTCATCATAAGAAATCAGGATGACATTTCACACACACACACACACACACACACACACACACACACACACACACACGAACACTGAGAGGTTGCAATCTGCCATTCTAAATGCTTGTGATGATAAGTTCAGTTGATATTGTAAGTACGGCAGAGGCCTCATTTAAAGTAAAATGATAAAGCTACTCTATTCCACTGATCCTTTCCTTTTCTCTCCCCAACATTTGTGATACCAAACTCAAACTTTCATTGGTAGAGGCCATGTGCTGACTTTTCCTGTTGCCTCAAGTTCAGCCAGCAATGGACTCTAATGCCCTTCGTCGCTTTATAACATTCTGGGATAGGAGACTTACATAGCCCTCAGGGTCATTATGAATGGTCGCCTTCCAGTTCTGCAGAAACTGAGCAACTCACCTGGAGAAAGAAATAACTGAGGTTTCTGGGGTCAGTCTTGTATAGGAGACTTACATAGCCCTCAGGGCCATTATGAATGGTTGCCTTCTAGCTCTGCAGAATCTCAGCAACTCACCCAGAGAAAGAAATGACAGAAGTTTCTGGGGTCAAGCGTTCTAGCTTGACATGTGTTCTCAGCCGCAGAGCTGAGTTCCCGTACTGGTTACCCTCCAGGGCTGGGGTCAGGCAGAGGTAGCCATGAAGGAAGCAGAGAGGAATGGACTGGGGAGTCCCTGAGAACACTTAAAGCCTTCACAATCAACACTCTTAACTTTGCTAAACCAGAAAAGACTTCCCTTTCAATAAACATGGTTGCAGTTAAGATATTTAAGGGATGTTCTTTCAGCAAAACTATTAGAGACAAAATAAAAATCACACAGTCTTGAGAGAAGAGAATTCGTCACATATAAAATTTTGGTCTTCATTCTTAAGAAGCTGGACCACAGATGAAGCCTTAAAATTTTGGCTTCAGACTCATTCTTAAGCAAGCATAGTAGAGCAACTGGATCTGCCCAGTAGCTGGACAACACTAATACATACCTATTCTCCTGATTTTCTCCAATATGGCTATCTCTCTCTGGTCAATAGACATCTTTAAAAAAACAGGCCCTTCCTTGAAAAAGATTGAGGAGCCCTCATTGTGCTGTGCTGTGCTTAGTCACTCAGTCATGTCTGACTGTGACTCCATGGCCTCCACTGAGCCCTCCAAGCTCCTCTATCCATGGGATTCCCTGGGTTGCCATGCTCCCCTCCAAGGGGATCTTCCCAGCCCTGGGATCAAACCCAGGTCTCCCACATTGCAGATAGATTCTTTATTGCAGGTGGATTCTTTACCATCTTAGCCAACAGGGGAACCCAAGAATACTGGAGTGCGTATCCTATTCCTTCTCCAAGGAATCTTCCCAACCCAAGAATCAAACCAGGTTCTCCTGCATTGCAGGCAGATTCTTTATCAGCTGAGCTACTAGGGCATACACCTCTTTAAGAAGGACTGAAGAAAGTTCAGTCACCTTAGAAGTCTTCCTACAATATAATAAAGAATCTTGACCTCACTACCCAAAGATATTGTTATATGTGTGTGCTCAGTCACTTCTCTCTTTTCCGACTCTTTGCGACACCAGGCTCCTCTGTCCATAGTATTCTCCAGGCAAGAATACTGAATGGGGTTGCCATGCCCTCCTTCAAGGGATCTTCCCGACCCAGGGGTCAAACCTGAGTTTCCTGCATTGCAGGCAGATTCTTTACCGACTGAGCCACCAAGGTAGCTCATATGCCCGATATCAGAATATAAATTTTGAAATATAAAAAAGGGGAGATGCAATCCACTTTTTAACATAAATACAAACTCTTACTTTTCTAGGAATCAGCAAACTAAAATGGACGGGAATGGGTGAATTTAACTCAGATGACCATTATATCTACTNGTTGAAGCTGAAGCTCCAATACTTTGGCCACATGATGCGAAGAGTTGACTGATTGGAAAAGACCCTGTTGCTGGGAAAGATTGAGGGCAGGAGGAGAATTGAATGGTGGAGGATGACATGGTTGGATGGCATCACCAAGTCAATGGACTTTAATTTGGGTGAATTTAGGAATTGGTGATGGACAGGGAGGCTTGGCAAGCTGCAGTTCATGGGGTCGCCAAGAGTCAGACACGACTGAGACTGAACTGAACTGCACTGTGTGTTTACAGTATGTACATTGTTTTCGGCACTAGATTGTGTGTTCCATAAGGGAAGTAGCCTTTATGACCATGTTGTTGTTCCTGTTGTTTTACATTATTAAGGTGTAAAAATAATTTATATAAATGAAATATTAAAGAAAGTTAAGAAATCAGAATCTCAAAAATCAAAAATCTTCCTTGGAAAACTTTACATCTATATTTTAGAATATTTCTTTATTAATTAGAGTTTAAGATAATACCAGGAGATAATTCTCACTGGATTTCTGTTTTTCTGCACATTTCATGCCTTCTATAGGCAAAGAAACATAAGGTATATCAAATGTAGAGAACATATAATTCCCTAGACACATTTCAGGATAGTAAAAATTCCCCTCTTCTTCCTGAAGAATATTTGCTTGTGTTCTACAGTAATAATAAACTTAGACACTCCATCTTCTGAGAAACAACAATTAAATTTCTGGGTAATAATCATAGAGCCTTTCTAAATATCATATGAGGAGATTCGTTGATCTTTCTGATTAAGAATGAAGTCTCTTTCCTTTTCTGGCAGAGAAAATGGGTAGGTGCACCAGCTTATCTATGTAAGCACTGCTGCTGCTGCTGCTGCTAAATTGCTTCAGTCATGTCCCGCTCTGTGTGACCCTATGGATAGCAGCCCTCCAAGCTCTTCTGTCCACAGAATTCTCCAGGCAAAAATACTTGAGTGGGTTGCCATTTCCTTCTTCAATGTGAGCACGAAGTATTTCAATTTTGGGGTACAACTACTGTGATGTAAACCCACTGCATGCCAAATTAATACCAAATACTGTGTAAAATAAACAAAATTTTTGTATTCCTCTTCAAATTCTTGTTAACATATTAACCACAATGTGAATAATAAGAGATGAAGCCTTTGGAGGTGATTAAATCATAAGGGTGGACGCTTTGATTAGTGTTTTTATAAAAGAAGCCGTGTAGATCTTCCTTTCTGCTTCCATTGTGTGAAGGCATGGCAAGGAGACAGCTGTCTATGAACCAGGAAGTGGGCTCCTACAAGACACTTAGTCTGCTAGTAGCACCATGATCTTGGATTTCTTGGCCTCCACAAGTGTGAGAAACAAATTTTTATTGTTTATAGGCCTCCCAGTCTATGATATTCTGTTATATGCGCCTGAACAGACTAAGCCATTGCATCACCCAATGAGGATTGGGTGTCAAGGAATGGGAATTAAGATGATTCTCCAGTGCGTTTGGTCTAATACATGGTTTCTCAGATCCAGCAATCTAATATTTCTGTCAGAATATACATAAAATTGTATAGATTAACTTAACTTACAAGTAAGACCAAGTGTTAGACTTAACATATACTACATAAAATATTTTCTTCCACGCTTTCTGATTTAACCTGCAATGTGGCAGACCTGGGCTTGAGCCCTGTTTGGAAAGATCCCCTGGAGAAGGAAGTGGTTACCCTCTCCAGTATTATGGCTTAGAGAATTCCATGGACAGAGGAACCTGGTGAGGTTATGGTCTATGGGGTCACAAAGAGTCAGACACAACTGAGTGACTTTCACTTTCACTTTTCTGATTAAACATATAAAATATTCTACCAAAAAAAAAA
>SJYV01009278.1:732044-801566 GCA_006410875.1 Neotragus pygmaeus | reverse complement strand
AATGAACACCCAGGACTGATCTCCTTGAGAATGGACTGGTTGCAGTCCAAGGGACTCTCAAGAGTCTCCTCCAACAACACAGTTAAAAAGCATCAATTCTTCAGCACTCAGCTTTCTTCACAGTCCAACTCTTCCATCCATACATGATCACTGGAAAAACCATACCCTTGACTAAATGGACATTTGTTGGCAAAGTAATGTCTCTGCTTTTTAATATGCTGTGTAGTTTGGTCATAAATTTCCTTGCAAGGAGTAAATGTCTTTTAATTTCATGGCTTCAGTCACCATCTGCAGTGATTTTGGAGCCCAGAAAAATAAAGTCAGCCACTGTTTCCACCGTTTCCCCATATATTTGCCATGAAATGATGGGACTGGATGTCATTTTCTTTGTTTTCTGAATGGTTTCATTAAGTGGGAATAATTAATTGAATCACTGACCAAGAGATTAAACTCAATCTCCAGCTATCTCCCCTCCAAAAAGATCAAACAGACCCTCTGATTACTTGACTGGTCCTTTTGAAATGGCTTGTATCTTGAGTCATCTCAGGTTATCATTAACTGTGTAAGGGCTACCATTAGTCACATATCATTAGTAAAATTGTCTGAAAGGTGCACCATGAGTAGAGATAGGCATATCATGTGGAAATGTCAAGAATTTAGAAGTTAGCTCCTAGGAGCTGGGGGAAAAGGCAAGCTTACATTATATAAAATAAAGCTTTACTTTATATAAAGTCCAAGTCTTTGTGACTCCATAGACTATACAACCATGGAATTCTCCAGGCTGGAATACTGGAATGGATAGTCTTTCCTTTCTTCAGAGGATCTTCCTAACACAGGGATTGAACCCAGGTATCCTATATTGCAAGCAGATTCTTTACCAGCTGAGCTACCAGGGAAGCCCATACTTTATGTACTATGTATATTATTAATAAAATAAACATAGAAATAATTATATTTCATAGTTTATGTTTAATAAGTGTTTCTTTAAGTAATGTCAAGATCTTCTTGAAAAGATGCAGCATGTCCTATAGGAATGTACTTACTTCCAAAGCTATTATTGTCTGATATAAAGAGTCAGGTGTCATCCTATCATACCAAAATAATAATACCTATTTTTAAAGTATTATTCTGTGTCTGTGAATCCAAGAAAATATCAACTCTTGAAACATCCAAACAGAAACAGTATAGCTATTATCAGTTAAGATGATGGGTTATATAACTTCTAAAATATATTTTTTACTCTTAAGAATGTATTATTTTGTAATTTAGGAACATAATAATGTTGTATATTGCATTCACTCCAAAAATGTGTACAATACTGACTTCAAAATATGATCTTCTTTCGGTTCTATTTACTTAAATGAATGACAACAATATGTAATCAGTTTCACCAGCTTATATACCGAAATAGAAAATTGAAAGTTAGTAGCTCAGTCACTCTTCAAGATCCCATGGGCTATAGCACACCAGGCTCCTCTGTCCATGGAATTGTTCAGGCAAGAATACTGGAGTGGGTTGCCATTTCCTTATCCAGGTGATTTTACCAATCCAGGGATTGAACTCCAGTCTCTTCATTGCAGGCAGAATCTTTACTGTTTGAGCCATCAGGCAAGCACAAGCATCACTCTTTATTTCCCCCCTTTGTATAGGGGAGAACCCTTTTAATACATGATCAAAAAACAAAACCAATTAATTCATATATGTCCAAACTAACCTTATGCAAGTTTCAGTCTTCTCTAGACAAGAGAATTACTTCTATCTGAACTCCAAATGTGACTTGACAGTAAAGTTACAATGTGAGAAAATACATATTTTGAGCACTAATGCCAATCATAGAAAAATAATCAGTTGGTGTATATCACTATGAGTTTTATACCAGTGGGGTATAAAATACATCTTTTAGTATAGGAATTTTATAGCTCCAATATCTAATCCTCAAACAGTAATCTAAATCATGGCATCTAGTATATCCTAGGAAAGAATGATGCTAAAGCTGAAACTTCAGTACTTTGGCCACTTCATACGAAGAGTTGACTCATTGGAAAAGACTGATGCTGGGAGGAATTGGGGGCAGGAGGATAAGGGGACGACAGAGAATGAGATGGCTGGATAGCATCACTGACTCGATGGACATGAGTCTGAGTGAACTCCGGGAGTTGGTGGTGATGGACAGGGAGGCCTGGCATGCTGTGATTCATGGGGTCGCAAAGAGTTGGACATGACTGAGCAACTGAACTGAACTGAACTCAACTGAAGCCAAATTGTGAGTCTTTCTTTTTTTGTTTGTTTGTTCTTGATCTGGTTACTGGAGAAGAAAGAGCAGTATTAGGAGAGAAGCAGAAATGACTGTGTGTGACTTCTTAACAAAAGTCCTTAAAAGGTTAAATCTCTCTTTTTTCAATACTTTTAACTTTCAGATATTTTCAAATTAATGTAATCATTTTCTTCCTCTCAGTGACCCATTTGGACTAGTGAATTCCGTTGATAATGATTTTAGGCAACTGCGGCCTCATAAATTTTATTAGGAAAAAATATCCTCTAGGTGTTTTTAAGCAATAGCCTTTTAATATTAGTTTTTTGAAGGACGTATATTATCAAAGTCCATCCTGAAATATAAAAAAGACCATGAAAATTGTCATCGGAGTACTTTATCCATCCCAGAAGTCATACGCTTTGTCAGGTTAAAATGATAAGAGTGTATCCTCCTTCAGTCTCTTCAGTAAATGGCACTTTTGAGGAAATGATTGTCCAGTTATGTCATAGTTACTGAGAAAGTGAAGTGAGCTTTATCATTCATATCTAATTGAAAGAGTCAGTGAACTGTATTAAAATTAAAACTACATTACTTTTCTTGAATAGACAAAACAAGACCAGAAAATCACCTAAGCTAATTCCAATTTTTGGAAAAAAAAGTCATTACTTCTTTACTGTTTCAAAAATTTTGAAGGTCAAATAAAATTTAGATAAAATTTTTAAAGTAATAAATCAAGTTCATAATTTCTGGGAACACTTTTAAACACCAAATGGAATCTATATAATAATGTAACAGATATGGCTTGCAATTTTCTTTTTCCTTTTTTTTGAATTAATCAAACTTTACAGGATAAAGATTTCATTTAGAAACCTCTCATGATGTTAAGTGTGGTCATGTATCTAAATTTGGATAATAGGATAAAAACGAAGTGCCATATTTCAGCTGCTTGTAATTTCTTCAATAGATAGCAAGAGTGTTTTCCTACTTTAATTTGTTCTTTCCTGGTTTGTTTGCTCTTTTTTCTATTTGTTCTTTTTTCTGCTTCCTTTATATAAATGTGATGACAAGTGCTGGATTCATTTCCCATACAGAAAACCAGTAGAGTCTAAGTACATCAACAAGGAAGATGAAAAAGCCTAGGTATCTGGGGACTCCAAAGAGGAAAATTGCCACACCAGTCCTGACACGCATAGCTTCAGACTTTACATGAAACAGAAAAAAATACTTGTAAGAGCTCTTATTTATGATACTTTGATCTTGGAACTCCAATAATATCTAATGCCAACAGATACAGTGGCATATCAGTTCAGTTCAGTCACTCAGTCATGTCTGACTCCTTGTGATCCCGTGGACTGCAGCATGCACAGCTTCCCTGTCCTTCACCAACACCCAAAGCTTGCTCAAACTCATGTCCATAGAGTTGGTGATGCCATCCAACCATCTCATCCTATGTTGTCCAGTTTTCCTCCAGCCTTCAATCTTTCCCACCATCAGGGTTTTTTCTAATGAGTCAGTTCTTTGCATCAAGTGGCCAAAGTGTTAGAGCTTCAGCATCAGTCCTTTCAATGAATATTCAGGACCGATTTCCTTTAGGATTGACTAGTTTATTTATAAGTAAATGTTTGATAAATTACAGGCTTTATTTTGAGAGAGCTAATAGTGACTTATACATGATAATAAATATATTCAGTTCAATGTAATAGGCTATACATCATTGGTCACAGGTCTTTAACAAAATAAGGGCAGAAATGGAAATAAACATTTAGAAATTTTAAGAACAATTAACATGGACATAATGTCTTTATGTATTCATCTGCAATAGATTGAAAAAAATGTAATAAGGACCCTTAGTACCGATAATTTGAGACTGCTTATTCAACATGTGTGTGATCATTATTTCCATTTATGAGTGAATATCTGTTAAAGTAAAGGTTTTATTTGGAGAGAGAATTAAAATTATTAAACAGATACGAAATCATTCTGTGTCAGTTCTCAGTATTTAGTAGCCTTGAAAGATAATCAGGAACTCACTTTACTTATATGCATGTATTTATTTATTTACACATTTATTTATACATTTATAATGATTGCTTCAAATATGTTCCAAAAACACAGACATGGAAGACTGCTAAGGATCAATGTGAATCTTGAGACTCATGCTAAGAATATCTCTAAGTGGAAAGCATGGTCCTAGGATCACCAAAGTTTAGGATATGAGCATATAATGAGAGAACCAACTATGGAGAACAATCTACAGTACTACAATTTATTGAATTGGCCAAGAAAAAGGTGATGCAAATGATGGCTCTGGAATAACCCAAATGTTTGGAGTTAAAGGAAAAACATTTTCCTAAAATAAGTTGAATGGCATTACTGAAGAATAAAGATGAAGATGGGGGAAGAGAAGAATGGAAAGTGGGAGGAAGAAAAAGAAGAGAGTTCAGTCACTCACTCGTGTCCAAATCTTTGCTACCCCAAGGACTGCAGCACTACAGTCTTCCCTGTCCATCACCAACTCCCAGAATTTACCCAAACTCATGTCCATTGAGTTTGTGATGCGATCCAACCATCTCATCTTCTGTTGTCCCCTTCTCCTACACCCTTCAATCTTTCCTGGCATCAGGGTCTTTTCCAATGAGTCAGTTCTTCGCATCAGGTGGCCAAAATCTTGGAGTTTCAGACTCAGCATCAGTCTTTCCAATGAATATTCAGGACTGATTTCCTTTAGGATGGACTGATTGGATCTCCTTGCCATCCAAGGGAGATTCAAAAGTCTTCTCCATCACCACAGTTCAAAAGCATCAATTCTTCAGTGCTCAGCTTTCTTTATGGTTCAACTCTTACATCCATACATGACCACTGGAAAAACTGAAGCATTGACTAGACGGACATTTGTTTGCAAAGTAATATCTCTATTTTTAAATAGGCTGTTTAGGTTGGTCATAGCTTTTCTTCCAAGAAGTAAGTGTTTTTTAATTTCATGGCTGCAGTCACCATTTGCAGTGATTTTGGAGCCCAAAAAAATAAAGTCTGTCACTGTTTCCATTGTTGCCCTATCTATTTGCCATGAAGTGATGGGACTAGATGNCTCCCTCCCCATCACTGACCTCCTCACCCCACTTTAAGCACAATTTTTAATGCAATTTCCTCAAGCCGTTCTTTCTTCATACCTATTAGACTATATTAGGTGCTCTTTCATATATCCATTGTTTTTTGACCATTATGAGATGGATAATAAGCCCTTGCTGAAGAAATATTCTCAAATCTCCTGTAATTTTCTTATTAGACTATCAAGCTCTGTTGTTACCACACATTTACCTGCATCCCTAGGTAATATCCCCAAAGATTAGCCTTATTCTGTAATTGGCCTATGGTTGCATCCACAGTACCTTGTTCAGTGATTGGCTTATGGGTAGGACCTAGGCTTTAATCAGCACTTATTAAGCATTTGCTGGAGAAGTGAACAAATCAAGAAGTAAAAGTGAAAATTTCTATGTTGGGTCAAACTCTTTGTGAATCCATGGTCTGTAACCTGCCAGGCTTCTCTGTCCATGGAATTCTCCAGAGACGAATACTGGAGTGGATTCCTTTCTCCAGGGATACATAATTGGCATTATTAATTTCAAATAAAATAACCAGGTTGGAAGTTATGGGCATGTTTAAGTATTGTTGATTTGGGCACGGATATATCAGTGCTTTAAAGAGAAAATAGGTATGATTCTTTCCTTACCATTATTGAGAAAGATACTAGCATTGTGTCTGGTCTCTGAGAGGCATTAAAATCTTTCTGTGTGTCCATAAAATTACATTATTCATTCTCTACTGTCTTTTTATATTTCATAATTATTTTCAATATTTAGGAAAATATATTCTTAGCAGCTTCTAAGTGTAGGGAATTGGAATGGAAATGTATAATGTAGAAGCATTTGGCCCAGGAAATTAAGATCCACTAGAGGAGTCAGTCATGTAACCAGAGTATTGTTAGAGCACAGAAGAAGAATGCCCACCTCACTCTAAGAGGTTATAGGGGGCTTCTTTGAATGTTTAAGATGTCAACTACATTGTAACTGAAATAAGAGCATTAATTTCACTGACAGATAAAAATGGAGATGAGATTGGAGACATTTTAGCAGAGAACAGAATGAATAATGGCTTATAAGCTAAAAACAATATGGGGTGTTCACTGAATTAAAAGTAGCTTTATACGTCTGAGGCATCAGCTATGAGGCCTGAAATGGATAGGTAGGGAGGTAGGAATTGGCAAGAATCAACATGTTCTCCAAAGAAACTAAGGTTTTATCCTGTGGATAGAGAGGGGAGGGGTGTGGAAGGATTTTAAACCAAATCATTATACAACCATCCTGAATTCTGTGTGGATCAGTCTGTGTTGCAAAGGCATGGACACATTTCACAGAGAAATTTCAGAACTTGTTAAGAAAAAATAAATCTTTAAAATATAGATAAAGGTGAATTATTACCATCAAAGTAGAAAATTAAATTTACAACTTATCAATAACAACACATCCCTGAATGCACTACTGAGGCAGAGTGTCTGGTAACACTCAATCTTCATCAAGAGTTGTGAGAAATAAAGACAAATTTAGATAAAGACTGAGTTTATGTTTCACATATAATCTCTAAAATAATCTCTAAGGGATGTACTTTTTCAATAAGAAATGTGAACAAATATATAAAGAAGGACATTAAATAAATAATGACAAAAATATGTCTTCTTGTTTTTCAGGAGTTAAGTTGTGACCAATTCTTTGTGACCCCCATGGACTGCAGCACTCCAGGCTTCCCTTTTCTTCACCATCCCCCATAGTATGTTCAAACTCATGTTCATTGAGTTGATGAGGCCATCCAACCATATTGTCTTCTACTGATACCTCTTTCTACCCTCAAAACTTCCCAGCATCAGAGTATTTCCCATGAGTCCGTTCTCCCCATCATGTAGCCAAAGTACTGGAACTTCAATTTCAGCAACAGTCCTTCCAATACATATTCAGGGTTGATTTCCTTTAGGAAGACTGGTTGGATCTCCTTGCAGTCCAAGGAACTGCCAAGAGTTTTCTCCAACACCACAGTTCAAAAGCATCAATTGTTAGGTGCTCAGCCTTCTTTATGCTCCAATTTTCACATCTATACATGAATATTGGAAAAACCATAGCTTTGAGTATACAGATCCTTGGTGGCAAAATTATGTCTCTTCTTTTAATTTGCAACCTATGTTTGTCATAGCTTTTCTTTCAGGAGCAAGCTTCTTTTACTTCCTGACTGCAGTCACCATCTACAATAATTTTGGAGCCCAAAGAAATTTAGTTCAGTTCAGTCATTCAGTCGTGTCCAACTCTTTGAGACCCTATGGACTGCAGCATGCCAGGCTTCCCTGTCCATCACCAACTCCTGGAGCTTCCTCAAACTCATTTCCATTGAGTCGGTGATGCCATTCAATCTTTACATCCTCTGTCATCCCATTCTCCTCCTGCCTTCAGTCTTTCCCAGCATCAGGGTCTTTTCCAATGAGTCAGTTCTTCGCATCAGGTGGCCAAAGTATTGGAGTTTCAACTTCAGCATCAGCCCTTCCAATGAATATTCAGGACTGATTTATTTTAGGATTGACTGGTTTGATTGCTTTGCAGTTGAAAGGAATTTAAAGTATCTCTCCAGCACCACCGTTTAAACGCATCAAACCTTCAGCACTCAGCCTTCTTTATAGTCCAACTCTCACATCCATACATGACTACTAGAAAAACCGTAGCTTTGATTAGATGTACTTTTGTTGGCAACTAATGTCCCTGATTTTTAATATGCTGTCTAGTCTGGTTATAGCTTCTCTTCCAAGGAGCAAGTGTCATTTAATTTCATGGCTGCAGTCACCATCTGCATTGATTTTGGAGCCTAAGAAAATAAAGTCTTTCACTGTTTCCATTGTTTCCCCATCTATTTTCCATGAAGTAATGGGACTGGATGTGGTAATCTTAGTTTTCTGAGTGTTTGTTTTTTTAAAATATAAATTTATTTATTTTAATTGGAAGTTAATCACTTTACAATATTGTATTGGTTTTAAGCCAGCTTTTTCACTCTCCTCTTCATTTTCATCAAGAGACTCTTTAGTTCCTCTTCACTTCTGCTATTAGGATGATGACTTTTGATATATAATGTTATTGATATTTCCTCTGGCAATCTTGATTTCAACTTGAACTTCAACCAGCCTGGCATTTTGCATGCTGTACTTTCCGTATAAGTTAAATAAAAAGGGTGACAAAATACAACCTTGATGTACAGCTTTCCCAATTTAGAACCAGTCTGTTGTTCCATATCTGGTTCCAGCTGTTGCTTCTTGACCTGGTTTCTCAAGAGCCAGGTCAGGCGGTCTGGTATTCTATCTCTTTAAGAATTTTCCACAGTTTGTTGTGATCCACACAGTCAAAGGCTTTAGTGTAGTCAAATGAAGCAGAAATACACGTTCTTCTGGGGTCCCTTGCTTTTTCTATGATCCAACAGATGTTGCCAATTTAATCTCTGATTCCTCTGCCATTTTTAAATCCAGCTTGTACATCTGGAAGTTCTAGATTTATGTACAGTTGATGCCTAGCTTGAAGAATTTTGAGCATTACTTTCCTAGTATGTGATATGAGTGCAATTGTGGAGTAGTTTGAGCATTTTTGACATTGCCCTTCTTTGGGATTGGAATGAAAACTGCTATTTTTTAGTTTCACTGACCACTGCTGAGTTTCAGACCACTGCTGAGTTTTCTATAATTGCTGATATATTGAATGCAGAAATTTTAACACCAGCATCATTTAGGATTTTAAATAGCTCAAGTGGAATTCAACCAACACCACTAAGTTTTTTGTAATAATGCTTCCTAGAGACCATGTGGATTCACGCTTCAAGTTCTCTGGTTGTAGGAGAGTGATCACACCATTGTGGCTATTTGGGTCATTAAGACCTTTTTTGTACACTTCTGCTGTTCTTAATATTTTTTTCTTTCTGTTAGGTCAATACCATTTATGTCCTTTATTGGGCCCAACTTTGCATGAAAATTTCCCTTGGTGTCTCAAATTTTCTTGAAGAGATTGCTAGTCATTTGTATTCTATTGTTTTCCTCTATTTATTTACATTGTTTCCTTAGACTTTCTCCTGTTGAACTTCATCTTCTTTTGCATTAGTGGTTGTGGCATAGATTTGGGTAACTGTGATATTGAATGGTTTGCCTTGGAAATGAATAAGATTGTTCTGTTATTTTTGAGATTTCACTTAAGTACTGAACTTCTGACTCTTTTGTTGATTATGATTGCTATCCATTTCTTCCAAGGGATTCTTGCTTACAGTAGTAGATATAATGGTCATCTGAATTAAATTCAGCTATTCTGGTCCATTTTCACTCACTGATTCCTAAAATATTGATGTTCTCTCTTGCCACCTCTTGTTTGACCACTTCCCATTTATCTTCATTCATAGACCTAAGATTCTAGGTTCCTATGCAACATTATTCTTACAGCATTGGACTTTATTTTCATCACCAGGTACATGCACAGCTGGGCATTGTTTCTGCTTTGGCTCAGCCTCTTCATTCTTTCTGAAACTGTTTCACTGCTCTTCACCAGTAGCATGTTGTACATATACTGACCTGGGGTTTGTTTTTCAGTGTCATAACTTTTTGCCTTTTCATACTGCTCATGGGATTTTCAAGGCAAGAATGCTGAAATTGTTTGTCATTTCCTTTTCCAGTGAACCACTTTCCCCCACCCCAGAAATGACAACAAAGCTTTTTGGTGAGGAAATAATAAATATATTACTATGTGTGATTAAGCATATGTCATCAGAAAAAAAATTCTTATATAAACCTCTGAAACTAAATTTTCAAATAAAAACAGCAACAAAAAAGAGACAGCAAAATGGGTGCTGATCCATCCAGTGAGGAATTGAAATACGTTAAAATTTTTATCATGCTCAAAAGAGGAAAAACATTCCAAATAGCTGAACTGACTTGTTCTTAAAATGTACACTATATGGAATTATAAGAGGACAATGACATTTTCTTTCAACTCTACAGTCCTTAACACTTACCAATCTGCCCCTTCTTGTTGCTCAGAACTAAGCCCCAACTAGAAGTTCCTTTCCCATGTCAGCAAACACGCTCAAAATCCTCCAAATAGGCTTCAACAGTATATGAACCAAGAATTTCCAGGTATACAAGCTGTAATTATCAAAGGCAAAGGAATCACAGATCAAATTGCCAATACCTATTGTATCACAGAAAAAGCAAGACAATTAAAGAAAAAAAAAAAACTGCTTCTGCTTCATTGACTATGCTAAAGCCCTTGATTGTATGGATCACAACAAACTAAAACTGTGGAAAAATTTTAAAGTGGTGGGAATACCAGACACCTGACCTGCCTCCTGAGAAACCTGTATGAAAATCAAGAAGCAACAATTAGAACTGAACATGGAACAGGCTGGTTGAAAATGTGGAAATGAGTGCTTCAAGGCTGTATACTGTCACCCTGTTTATTTAGCTTATATGCAGGGTACATCATGTGAAATGACAGGCTTCATGAAACACAATTGTATCAGGATTGATTGGGGAAATATCAATAACCTCAGATATGCAGATGACACCACCTTCGAGGCAGAAAGTGAAGAGGAACTAAAAAGTCTCTTAATAAAGGTGAAAGAGGAGAGTTAAAAAGGTGACTTAAAAGTCAACATTCATAAAACGATAATCATGGCATCTGGTTTCAGCGCTTCATGGGAAATAGACAGGGAAATAATGGAAACAGTAAAATACTTTATTTCCTAGGCTCCAAAATCACTGCAGATGGTGACTGTAGCCATTAAATTAAAAGAGTTGCTTACTCTTTGGAAGAAAAACTATGACAAATCTAGACAGCATATTAAACAGCAGAGATATTATTTTGCCAACAAAGGTTTGTATAGTCAAATCTATGGGTTTTCCAGTAGTCACATATGAATTGTGAGAGTTGGACCATAAAGAATGCTGAGTGATGAAGAATTGATGCTTTTGAACTGTGGTGTTGGAGAGATTCTTGAGAGTCTCTTGGACAGCAAGGAGATTAAACCAATCAATCCCAAAGGAAATAAGTTCTGAATATTTGTTGGAAGGACAGATGATGAAGCTGAAGCTCTGATACTTTGGCCCTAATGTGCAGAGCCGACTCATTGTAAAAACCCTGATGCTGGGAAAGATTAAAGGCTGGAGGAGAAGGGGACAACAGAGGATGAGATGGTTGCGTAGCATCCCGACTCTATGGACTTTAGTTTGAGCAAGCTCCAGGAGATGGCGAAGGACAGGGAAATCTGGTGTGCTGTAGTCCAAGGTATTGCAAAGAGTTGGACATGACTTAGCATCTGAACAACAACAAAGAAATTCCTTCATGGTTTCTATACATTCTAGTGATTAAAAACTCTCAACAGGAGACATCAGAAATTATTAAGGAATTAGAATATATGAAGCATTGAATTAAACTTGTGTTATTAGTAGCCTGTAGCTTCCTTTATGTTTTTTAGTAATATGGAGTATATAGTTGCCTTCCTAAGAGTTTGAGGAACCAGTGAACCCACCCCTCCATCCACAATTGATTAACCTCATGGTGTTCTGCTGTTTGCTCTATCCTGAGGCCGACTTGCAGAACAAGTGTCCATTCTCCAGTATGCTTAGCTTAGCAGCCATTTCTGCTTAGAAATGATCCTCATATTTTCTTCAAGTAGAGTAATTTGTAGGGTCAGTGGGCTTTAGAATAGGTGGTCTCGACTGCACACTTATACGTGCAATTCTGACCACTTCTGTGTTACCTGCTATTGAGGTCAGGGTGTGCATAGCATGGAGGGAATGGATGAACAGTCTGAAGAGGTTGAAGAAGATGAGGAAACACTTTCCATAGACAGAATCTTCTCTCAGTTGGTTCTGAAAAGATTACTCTTTATGTGAGACACCTAAAGGAAAATCATTGCTCCTAAAAAGAAAATTTGTAAAATAATAATAATATCTTATTAAATACTAAATTTAAAAATATAATATTTTAAAATGTATCACTGAGAGTACATAAATTTATCGAAAAATATTGAATTTAATAAGGCTGTGGCTTCAAAAATCTTTGATGATACACATGCCAATTTGCATCACTAGAAGCAAAATATAATTTCTCAGCATTTATGGCTTTGGCTATTCAAACCTTCTTATGTATACTAATGAATTATATTTTTGGTACAGGTGTATTTTAATATGTGTGCCTTTACAAACTCCCTATGGAAATTGTCTCTGTTCTGTGTAGCTATTGCCTCCTGGTTCTTATAAATTCAATCCTTCCTTTAAATGCAATCTCCTGGAGGCATTTTTGTAGTTCATATGAATGATTAGATCCCTTTGTCCTGTGATATAAACAAGTAAAAGGAAGCTTTACATTTATCTGAACATGCCCACGCAGGTTTTCGTTGTAAATTACACTTCGGAGACAATGTTTCGAGTTCCACTCAAAATCTTAGACACAAGGAGAACAGTCTCATTGTATACTATTTCTTGCTGTGACTCAGATGAGGTTAAAAATTTTTAATGACAAAGAAGAAAGGCTGTGTATGACGTTCTTGAATTTCAACATTGTAAAAATTAAATTTTAGCAGGTACGTTCCTAAAGGGTTTTTACTGGATTCTGTTTGTTTGTTTACCATTAAATTATCCTGGTCAAATTTCTAAAATATTTATTCAACCTTTGTCTTTATATCTTTTTTCATAAGTAAGTGAGTCCTGGGTCAATGGAAATTCCATGAACACTCCACTCAAGCAGATCGTAGTGGGACCCAGGTACAATTTTGTTAGCTCCTGTGGACTTCTGTGTCCTCTTGGCTCTGTTCTTTTACTCTCCTTCCAGTAAGCCTTCCTTTCTTTGCTTATATATCTTCCTAATCACAAATAAAGATATTAGTTGGATCCTATGGGCATCAATGGAATTCCTTCATGGCTCAGTGGTAAAGAATATGCCTGCAATGCAGGAGATGCAAGAGACACAGATTTGATCCCTGAATCAGGAAGATCCCCTGGAGGAGGGGATGGCAACCCACTCCAATATTCTTGCCTGAATAATCCCATGGACAGAGGAGCCTGGTGGACTGAAATCCATGGGGGTGCAAAGAGTCAGACTGAGAGTCTGACTGAAGATTCTGACTGAAGCACAGCACAGCACAGCACATGGCACCAGTATATTTAGAGTCCTTATTTACAGAATGAAATGATGTATATATATTTCTCTGACTAAAGATTTTAAAATGTTACCATGTAGTTATAGAATTTGAAACAAGATGGCTATGGCCATTGCTATATGGAGAGAACCTAAGTTCTGAAGATAGGATGCAGCCAGAATTTTTCCTCTTTAATCTTCATTAGATGAGTGACATTTTTCAACTGAAGTAATATTTCTGAGACTCATGTTCCTCATATGTGAAGTAGATCCATAAAATGTCTCAGAAAGTAGTGATTAGAAATAATACAAGTTTGGTGTAAAAGTAATTACGGTTTTGGACAATTAATTTGAAATCACTATAACTGGTTCAACACATCTTTATTAATCAAAATACGAACCATTACAATAAACACATTTTTGTCAATGAGAAATGTTTATTACTGTGGAATAAAAATCCATGTTTTGGAATTTGAAAATCTCTTGGAAAGCATTTTCTGTCTCCTGTTGGTTGTGGAGCCTTTTCTCTGAAAAATGTTGTTGAGATATTTGAAGAGAAGAAGCAGTCAGTTGGTGAGACATCAGGTTGTGGCAGAGAGAAGTCAGTTGCGATTCCATGTTGAAACTGTTTCTTTGACTTGCCCAATAGAGTATTGTAAAGTCAAATTAAAAAATTAATTAATTAATTAATTAAAAAAATTAAAAAAATTAATAATCATATATAATGCCTCAGAGAACCCTGCCCCTCTGCCAGTTAAATGGTTAAACTAAAGTGACTTTGTTTATAACCCTGTTCACTTGTAGGTTGCAGGAAGAAATCGACACATCTCCCTGCCTAAAACTTGTCATTATAGGAGATACTTCTAAGATTAAAGGCCTTTTTGACTTTATTTCCTCACCTCCCCCTCATCTTTGATCCATAAAAGAATTTGCCACTCAGATTCTTATAGATGGTTATTTTGAGATGTTAATGTGCCATCTTCTATTAAAGACAAATTTTCTGCCTCAACACCTCATCTCTCAAATTCATTGCCTTATCCTGAAGTAAGCAGAGTGAGCTCAGTCTCAATAACAAGGTGAATATGGCAGATGAGGCAAAATTTTGTAGCCTAATTTGTTCCACTTTTGAAGCATTGGTTGTGCAACAAGCAATTGGGTGTTGTCATGAAGAATTAGGCCCATTCTATTGACCAAATGCTGGCTGCAGGCATTGCAGTTTTTGGTCCATTTCATCAATTTGCTGAGCATACTTCTCAGATGTAATGGTTTTGCTGGAATTAAGAAAGCTGTAGTGGATCAGACCAGCAGTGGGAGACAAAACAGTGATCATGGATTTTTGTCAGGCAAGTTTGGCTTTGGGAAGTGCTCTGGAACTTCTCCTTGGTCCAACTACTGAGCTAGTTGTCACTGGCTTTCATACAAAATCCACTTTTTGTTGCACATCACAATCTGATTGAGAAATGGTTCACTGTTGTTGTGCAGAATAAGGGAAGATGACACTTCAAAATGACAATTTTTTGATTTGTGGTCAGCTCATGAAGCACCCCTTATCGAGTTGTTTTTTTTTTTTTTTTCATCTTTTCTGGTTGGTCAAATGCTGACCAACTGTAGAATGGTTGATTTCAAGTTCTTCAGCAATTTCTTGTGTAGTAGTAAGAGGATCAACTTTGATGATGCTCTCAGTTGGTTTTTGTCAACTTCCAATAGTCAACCATTTCACTCTTCATCTTCAAGACTCTCAGCTCACTTGTAAAATTTCTTGAACCATCACTGCACTTTACATTCATTAGCAGTGCTTTGGCCAAATGCGTTATTGATGTTGCGCATTGTCTCTGCTGCTTTATGACTAATTTTGAACTTGAATAAAAAAAACACTCAAATTTGCTTTTTGTGTAACATCATTTCTATAGTTCAAAATAAATGTAAAATAAACAGGAAGTAATAAGTCAATAGTAAGAAAATGTAGAGCAAGAAATGTGCATTAAAATGATATATAACATACTCACATTTATTTTGGAGAAGGCAATGGCAACCCACTCCAGTATTCTTGCCTGGAGAATCCAAGGGGGAGCCTGGTGAGCTGCCGTCTATGGGGTTGCACAGAGTCGGACAGGACTGATGAGACATAGCAGCAGCAGCATATTTATTTACAAATGTGTGCCAATATAAAACAATAAATTTCAACAATGCAAAGTCACAATACTTATCTAGTACATAATTCATATTTGACTCATTTCTCCTTTTTTGCATCTCTCCTCTTTCCTTTATTTTGTGCTTTCCTTTTCCTCAGTATTGTTTCTCTTTAAACAAAATGGCTTTAAGCAGATACAGATTAAGACAAGTTTTGAAAAATTATTTTATAAGATAGTACACTGATTTTATTTATTTTATTTTTTTTTATTAAATTTATTTATTTATTTATTTTTAAATTTAACTTTACAATACTCTATTGGGTTTGCCATACATCGACATGAATCTTAGGATCTTTAAGTCTTGTCTTTAATCCAGGTCTCTCATAGCCTCATGAATATTTCTCCTTTCTTCCTACTATAACCAGTTCATAGGATGTGATCTGCTAATTCTCTTTAAAAATAGTTGAAAATGACTCATGTGATTGAATACTGCCATAAAAATTTGTGTTTTAACAGAGATCAAAGTTCTACAGTGAATGCATGTTTTCCAGGTTGTAAAGTTTGGGGAAACGAGTAATGGACAACAGATAAGAATCTATATATATATTTTTCAATTTGGACTCTCTGTGGATATCACTTATTAAACGACAGAAATTCTTGCCCTTATACCTTCCCCATATCATTGAAACTGTGAACATCTTACTCTGAAAGGAAAGAATGCTAGCAATAGGTGTGTGATTGCCCTCATGAAGCAGGAAATTCACATCATGAAGCTTCAACTGATTTGGGAATTCAGCTTATGGAGGAACACTTGTCCTGGAAGGGCAATTTCAGTTACTTTCCTGAATCATTATTGTATTATTAAGGAATCTGAATTGTTTAAAATTCTCTATGGCTTTAACCTCTGATCCATCATGTTTGAAAATAATCTACCCTATACTCTAATTTATCTCAAGATTTCTTCATACCTTTTCCCCCTATTTTTAACATTTAACTCTTCCATTTGCTTAAGTTGTTTTGCTGTGCAGGACTTAGCAGGAAGCAGAGTGAAAATAAAGCACTTATGGCAAGTAGCTTTTATTTTGCAAGTAAAGAAAAATAAATCCTATGTAGCATCGAGTTGAGTATACCTAAACAGAAAATGGTGGAAGAGGAGGGACAGAGGCAATATTGGCTTAAATGTACTGAGGGCAGTATTTCTGAGAGTGTTTGAGAGAAGGAAGAATGCAAGAGACAAGAAATAAAAGAAATTCCACTTTTTTTGAGATGGAGGTAGAAATATATACATGGCCAGTGCAAACTCATTTCTGTGACGATAGGTCTTTTCAGGAGCAAAGAACATTCCCCTCTGTGCAGTATCACTTACAAAGTAACAAGAGGTCCTCCTACATAGAATACCTTTCCTCTCATATCCAAGGCCACTGTTAGCCTGGACATGAGTGGGCTTGAGTCATTTTACTCTCTTGTTCCACAGTGCTTTGCTCCCTTCTTCTACGAATAGATCAGTGAAAAAAATGTTGCCTGTCATATCCATAAACAAAGGATGATTCAGCCATCAAGCCATCACATTACAGTTGCTTCTGATGCTAAATCCTCAGGGAAATCAGGATAGAAACAGGATGCCTACCATCAAGCAGTAAATTGCTTCAGCTACTCCCAGGAATGTATCCTGAGGAGATTCAGAATAGAAAAGCACAGGAGACTGGCCAGTTAGCTGAGGGGCATATCAAAAGACTAATTTCCATAAGCCCAGACTCTTGCATCTTCCCATACATTGAAAAATACTAAATCTATTAATCTGAGTTGTCTGATTTTCATTGTATATTATAGTTGATTTGTTTTGTTGATTTCAATTGTATAGAAAACAGATTCATTTATAAATATATATGTATCCATTCTTTTTTTAATACTTTCCCTATATAGGATGTTACAAAATATTGAGTAGAGTTCCCTGTGCTACACATTAAAGTCCTTGTTGATTATCTATTTTATAAATAGCAGTATTTATACATTAATCCTAAGTTCCTTATTTATCCCTCTCTGCCCCCATGTTTCCCCTTTGGTAACTATAAGAAAAGCTTCCTCAGCCACCAATGCAAAGAAATAGAGGAAAACAACAGATTGGGAAAGACTAGAGTTCTCTTCAAGAAAATTAGAGACACCAAGGGAAAATTCCATGCAAAGATGCTCTCAATAAAAGACAGAAATGGTAGGGACATAACAGAATCAGAAGATATTAAGAAGAGGTGGCAAGAATACACAGAAGAATAAAAAAAAAGTTCCTCACGACCAAGATAATCACGATGGTGTAATCACTCACCTAGAGCCAGACATCCTGGAATGTGAAGTAAACTGGGCCTTAGAAAGCATCTCTACGAACAAAGCTAGTGGAGGTGATGGAATTCTAGTTGAGCTGTTTCAAATCCTGAAAGATGATGCTATGAAAGTGCTGCACTCAATATGCCAGCAAATTTGGAAAACCCGGCAGTGGCCACAGAACTGGAAAACGTCAATTCTCATTCCAATCCCAAAGAAAGGTAATGTCAAAGAATGCTCAAACTATCACACAATTGCACTCATCTCACATGCTAGTAAAATAATGCTCAAAATTCTCCAAGCCAGGCTTCAGCAATACATGAACTGTGAACTTCCAGATGTTCCAGCTGATTTTAGAAAGGCAGAGGAACAGAGATCAAATTGCCAACATTAGCTGGATCATCGAAAAAGCAAAAGAGTTGCAGAAAAGCATCTATTTCTGCTTTATTGATTCTGCCAAATCTTTTGACAGTGTGGATCACAATAAACTGTAGAAAATTCTGAAAGAGAAGAGAATGCCAGACCACCTGACCTGCCTCTTCAGAAACCTATATGCAGGTCAGGAAGCAACAGTTAGAACTGGACATGGAACAACAGACTGGTTTCAAATAGGAAAATGAGTATGTCAAGGCTGTATACTGTCACTCTGAATATTTAACTTATATGCAGTGTACATCGTGAGAAACGCTGGGCTGGAAGAAGCACAAGTTGGAATCAAGATTTCCAGGAGAAATATCAATAACCTCAGATATGCAGATGACACCACCCTTCTGGCGGAAAGTGAAGACGATCTAAAAAGCTTCTTGATGAAAGTGTAAGAGCAGAGTGGAAAAAGTTGGCTTAAAGCTCAACATTCAGGAAATGAAGATCTTGGCATCTGGTCCCATCACTTCATGGGAAATAGATGGGGAAACAGTGTCACACTTTATTTTTGGGGGCTCTAAAATCACTGCAGATGGTGACTGAAGCCATGAAATTAAAAGACGCTTACTCCTTGGAAGAAAAGTTATGACCAACCTAGATAGCATATTGAAAAGTAGAGACATTACTTTGCGAACAAATGTTCATCTAGTCAAGGCTATGGTTTTTCCTGTGGTCATATATGGATGTGAGTGTTGGACTGTGAAGAAAGCTGAGCACGGAAGAATTGATGCTTTTGAACTGTGGTGTTGGAGAAGACTCTTGAGAGTCCCTTGNAGGAGTCGGACACGACTGAGCGACTGAACTGAACTCATGTAGCACAGCCTCTGGAGCTTATGTCCTGCCAAGAACAGTCCAGTTTATTTATTTAGCCACTGCAGCTGGTAGCAAGGTGCTTTGAAAACATGCCTCCAGTCACCTTGCAAGACATTCTGGTGGCAGTTCAGGCTGGGGCCGGGGTAGGGGAGAATGGAGAGAAACTTTAGACTAAGCTACCTTGTTTACCTGGAAATTATAGGGGAAATGAGCCTTGTAATCCTGCGGGAATAAGGAGTTCCTTTACTAGAAATTTCCAGTTAGAAATTTAGCAATTACTTTCTATTGTTCATTCCAATTTTACTTTCAAATTATAAAAAGATTTGAGGGAAATCTTCCTAAAATCATTTCATACTTTTCTGCCTTGGTAAAGAAAGCAAACAAAATCTTGTGAATTTATTTTAGCAGATGCTAACCCTAATTATTTTGTTCTTCCCAAGTGATATTGATGTGGCATGTAGCTACGTCTCTTAGTCCCACACGCTTTGCTTTTCACGCTCTCCCTAAGTGAATCTCCTCTCCCACTGGTAGAAAGACACTGCACTCTCCCTCCAAAAGAGAAAGCACGAATGTCTTATCTCTTCTACAATCCTCCACAATTTTATTGTGATTGTGACAACAGATGCACAGCTCATTCTTGTTATTTTAAATATATGAGTAGATAAGCTCTGAGTAAAGCCTTGTTTTTTTTTTTTTTTTTACCTATTACCCCTTTGGGTTTTTGTCTATATTTCCAATCTGATCGAGTCAGAAATTTATTTATTTACTGATTGTGAGAATTTTTAAGGTTATGCTCTGACTACTTTACGTATTAGAGAAACAACCTCCCAGTATGAGCTGTTTGCTTGTCTTTTAAATATAGTTTGTTGTTGTTCATTCAGTCGTGTCTCTTTCTGACCCCATGGACTGCAGCATGCCAGGCTTCCCTGTCCTTCGCCATCTCCCGGAGTTTGCTCAAACTCATGTCCATCGAGTCAGTGCTGCCATCCAACCATCTCGGCCTCTGTCATCCCCTTCTCCTCCTGCCTTCAATCCTTCCCAGGACCAGGGTTTTTTCTAATGAATTCAGCTATATATTTAAATACAATTAAATGCAGTATAAAATATCAGTTTTTACCAATATTTTACTCACATTTGTCATCTTCACTTAGGTGAAGACTGAATATATATAATATATATTAATAATATATGCAATATTGTTATAAATATATATAATAGAATATATTATATAATAAATATGTTATATATAGTATATATTATCATATATAATAAATATACATAATATATATTTATGAATCACAGCACACCAGGCCTCCCTGTCCATCACCAACTCCTGGAGTTCACTCAAACTTATGTCAGTATACATATTAAATATAACATTATATATAATATATAAAGACATATATATGAAGACTGAATATATATTATTTATTAAAAATATATAATATTATTAATATATATTATATATTAAGTATATAATATAATATGTTTTATATTATATTTATTTATAAAAATTGTGTGCTACATTTGCATATGAACTACTCTTCTAAATGCAGAGCCGCTGCTTGATAAATCCTGGTTTAGTGGCAATTCATGAAACTCAAAGGCTCTTACTAACACTGGAGCCCAGAGACTAAGTTACATAGTATTAAGTTAAAGACAGAGTGTGTAACAGTGTCATGAAATATCAAGTTACAAGGTGAAAAAAATACTAAGACAGTGGTCTTTAAATCTTTCTGTTTGGCAACTCTCTGCAAAACACTGGAAAACATATTCAGTGGCACATTTAAAATTTGATTTCCAAAATGTATCATTATAAATCTAGTTACAAAGAACATATTTTTCTGTATAATGTAAATAGTGACTTTCAAAAACAGTGCTCTCCATTTTGAATGTATCCAATGGAATCTAGATACTATGGTATTCAGATACGTCTAAATGAACATGAACTTGAACAAACTGAGAGATAATGAAGGACAGGGAAACCTGGCACGATGCAGTCCATGGGGTTGCAATGAGTTGGACATGACTTAGCAACTGAACAACAACATCCATTATAAAAATGTAGACAAGTTCCTCTTTACCAGAAATTTCATATCCTTCCTTTTTCTCCTTTATTCAGATACGTCTAAATGAACATGAACTTGAACAAACTGAGAGATAATGAAGGACAGGGAAACCTGGCACGATGCAGTCCATGGGGTTGCAATGAGTTGGACATGACTTAGCAACTGAACAACAACATCCATTATAAAAATGTAGACAAGTTCCTCTTTACCAGAAATTTCATATCCTTCCTTTTTCTCCTTTAACTAGTATTTTTAGTCAATGAAACTGACAAGATTTTGTTCTCTTCTCAGTGGGTTTAACATTTCACTTATTAATACTGATAAGTAAGTACTTCTCATTACTTTGCCTATAGGAAATCAATTTACTAAAGGAAATCAACCCTGAATACTCATTGGAAGGACTGATGCTGAAGCTGAAACTCCAGTACTTTGGCCACCTAACATGTAGAGCTGATTCATTAGAAAAGACGCATGCTGGGAAAGATTGAAGGCAGCAGAAGAAGGGGATGACAGAGGACAAGATGATTGGGTGGCATCATGACTCAATGGACATGAGTTTGAACAAGCTCTGGGAGCTGCAGTCCATGGGGTTGCTGAGTCAGACACAGCTGAGCAACTGAACAAAATCTCATATGACTGCATTGGAGATGTACATTTAATGAGATGCATGAGGTCTTTTTCAACTTGATCATGTATGCATGGGTAGTTATTGCATATTGCTAGACTGAGATACAATATGACATCATTTATACTCCTATTTTTATTTGATAAAGACACACACTGAATAAATATTTTTACACAAACAAGTAGATAAGAATGAAAGGAATGCTGTTAATATTGCTTATTTTAAAGAATGCTATCTGAGCTATATGTCAAAAATCACATGGTAATCAACCTTCTGAAATTATTTTACTAATCTACCATCTCTCCACCCCAGGAGATCCTTCTACAATATTGCTGAAAGTAAGAAACTAGAATCCACCTGCTTGCAAAAAGGTGTATTTCCTGGACATTTGCTTTCTTAACACCAAAGTTCAAAGTTTCCCTCGGTTGGTATCCAGAGCACCTTTTCTGGATCCTGAGTCTCTGCAGGATTTCAGGATTCCAGGTGGGTGAGGAGTGGGAGACGGTGCTTGTGAAGGCCAAATAGAGGAGGCAGCGTGACAAACACTTTCACAGGAAAATCTCCTTGAAGGAAGCCCAAGTATGAAGGCCAATGGCTTTAGAAAACTATTTCCACTCCCTTGAAAAGTCCAGGAGCCATCCTTGTGGGAGGTCCAATGAACTAAAAGACTTGGGAAAAGCTTCAGGGAATTCCCTTGAGCTGATTCTGGAGGGTGGGTGTGATTTAGATGAGCACAGAAGCCTTGGGAGGACCAAGACTTGAGAGGTACACCTGGAGCAAAAGCTCTGAATGTAAGACACTTGAGTAACAGAGGCCTGGAAATGCCCAAGGCTAAACATTCTGCTACTGCTGCTGCTAAGTCACTTCAGTCGTGTCCAACTCTGTGCGACCCCATAGACGGCAGCCCACCAGGCTCCACCGTCCCTGGGATTCTCTAGGCAAGATTCTTCTTGAAGATTCCACAGAGGTAAAAAAGTGTGAGTATTTGGTGGAGAAGATTCATGTTGTTCATTTGCTCAGTCGTGTCTGACTCTTTGTGACCCCATGGACTGCAGCATGCCAGGCTTCTCTGTCCATTACCAAGTCCTGGAGTTTATTCAAATTCATGTCCATTGTGTTGGTGATGCTATCCAGTCATCTTGTCCTCTGTCATCCCCTTCTATTCCTGCCTTCTATTTTCCCTAGCATCAGGGTCTTTTCCAATGAGTTGGCTCTTTGCCTCAGGTGGCCAAAGTATTGGAGTTTCAGCTTCAGCATCAGTCCTTCCAATGAATATTCAGCAATGATTTCCTTTAGGATGGACTGGTTTGATTGCCTTGCAGTTCAAGGGACTCTCAAGAGTCTTCTCCAACACTACTATTCAAAAGCATCATTTTTGGTGCTTAGCCTTGTTTATGGTCCAGCTCTCACATCTGTACATGACTACTGTAAAAACCATAGCTTTGGCTATGCGGACCTTTGTTGGCAAAGTAATGTCTCTGCTTTTTAATATGCTGTCTAAGTTTGTCATAACTTTCCTTCTGAGGAGCAAGCATCTTTTAATTTCAGGGCTGCAGTCACCATCTGCAGTGATTTTGGAGCCCAAGGGAATAGCCTGTCACTGTTTCAATATGTCTGGGTAGTGTGTAATTTCCTCTGTTCTGTCTCTCTGCAGCAAAAATTTGAAACAGTGGGCCAGTGTTACAGCTTGGTTACAGCTCAGTTTTACTTTGCAAGCAAAGAAAAATACATTCTTGAAGAATGAGGGCAGGCCAACCCAAAAGAGGTGAGCAGCTCAAGTTTGGTTCCTCTTTTTCTACGTTTTTTTCCTCCTCCCCCTGAGTCTGCCCTATGTGAACTGGGCTAGCCAGGAGGGCTGTTTGTTTGTTTGTTTGTTTTTTGACCTGAGGTTCTCACTCAGGTCTGTGGATTTTCTTTTATTTCGTTTTCGTGGGCTTTTCCCTTCCTTTGTGTTTTAGCCACTGCCATTTTGAACTCCTTTTCCCTATTCTAACCACCTAACATTCCTTCCTCAAAAGAAGGGAGGCCCAGTTCTTTGGGAATGTAGGCACTGAGGTCTCTGGCTACTCTCTGCTGAGCTGGGATGGCAAGGGGCATTGGGCTTCCCCCTCTTGCCAGGCTCAAGCCTCGGAGTCCTCACAGTAGTGTCCATTGAAGGGTGAGTGATATTTTCCATGGCCAGGGGTAGTTTCATATATCCCTGTTGAACTGCCACTGCATGTTGTAGCTTGTTGACCTGGGCAGAGACAAAACGGTTTAGACAACTGATAATACATGGCGCAATCATAAGCAGCATCAATATGGTGATAACAGGGATTAGTAGGGGCATTAGCCAACTCCCAATTCCCCCTCACCAGGAGAAGGATCCCCCAAAGAGAGACTGTAGCCACCCTGAGGACTCTCCAGCTCGTTCTTTGAGATCCCATAGGATCTGAATGTTTTTCTTGAGGACTGTGAGACTTTCTTTAACTTAGCTGGAGGTATTTACCTGGAAACAACACATCTCATTCAAGCTGGCTCAAGTCCAACCTTGTTCGGGAATCAGGAGATCTATCTCCTGCCTATTTTGGAGTACAACCCCTGCCAAGCTGCGTTGGCTCTTTAGAGCTATCCTAAGAAAAATTATCCCCAGAAACTTAATTTTGGGGCATTCATTAGAATGGCACTCATCTGTAGTCCTGAATGGGTATCTGAGATCTCCAGGGGCTCACAGGTGTATTGAGTGTCCTCTTCTGTTTTATTCCATGACTTGACTCATGAGTAGTGAGTCCAGGAGTCACGTCCTGATACCTTGAATGCTGTGGGGGTACAAAGTGTTATAGGGTAGGGGCCCTTCCATGTGGGCTGGAGTTGAGCCTCTGGGAACACATCTTTCCAGACTTTATTTAGGACTTGAGTCCCTGGAGCATATAGTAGTAGCTCTTTAGAATCTTTTGGGTCCTGGTTGACACCCCACAAGCATATATCCTGTTGGAATTGCCCAATGGCCATGGTATAAGACCAGAGGATCTGAGCCTCTGAATCTAGGAAAAGGTCATTGACATAAACAAAATGCCTCCCAGATAGCATCTCATAAGGACTAAGACCAATCTGTTCCTTAGGGGCAATGTGGGTATGGAGGAGAGCTATTTATTGGTAAAGCCTCCTTTCATCCCAGGGAGGTCTCCTGGGTTATCTCTTTTATCACTGATTTTAAGAATTGTTTGGCTCTTTCTACTTTTCCTGAAGACTGAGGCCTCCAGGCACAATGGAGATAATAAGTAATGCCCAAAGCTTTAGAGACCCCTTGGGTGACCTTAGAAGTAAATGATGCCCCATTGTCACTTTGTAATGACCTGTTCAGACTAAATCTCAGAATGATTTCGTGGAGCAGTTTTTGTGTTTTTTTTTTTTTTCCACCTCCTCAGCAGTCTCAGTCCGGGTGGGAAAGCCTTCAATCCATCCTGTGAATGTATTTATCATGACTAGTAGGTATTTATACCCTTGAGAAACTGGCATCTGGGTGAAGTCCATCTGCCAGTCCTCTCCTGGGCAAGTCCCATGCTGTTGGACAGGCTGGGCCAGCTGGGGTCTTCAAGCTCCTTGGGGGTTGCTTAACTGTCAAGTGGGACAAGAGGAGACCACTTGCCTTATAGTCATTTGGAGGCCTTTTCCTCTGAAGGACCTTTCTAATAATCTTTGGAGGGCCTTCTCCCCTAAATAAGTGGTGGCATGTAAGGAGTTAACCAGCTTCGATTGGAGGTTTCCAGGCAGAAAAAGGAGTTCCTTCTTTTGGAACCACCCCATATGATCTTCTTGAAAGCCCTCACCCTTAGCTTTAAGAGTCTCACCATCAGTATAAAGCAGTTTCTGGCAAATTAGTCTGTGGGACTAAGGTGGCAACCCCTATTAGGTCGTGATTCTGTAATGCTGCTCTCTCCTAGCTGCCTGATCAGCTGCTTGGTTCCCTCATGCCTCTTCTGTGCTCCCTTCTCGGTGTCCTTTATAATGGGAGACTGAAACCTCAGTGGGCAGATGGACTGCCTCCAAGACCCTAAGGATTTGATCGCTATATTTGATTGGGGGCCCTCAGGTGGTCAAGTGGCCTCTTTCTTTCCAAATAGCAGCATGTGCATGTAGCAGCAGAAAGGCATATTTGGCGTCAGTGTAAATGGCTACTCTTTTTCTGTTTCCCAGCTTTAAAGCTCGAGTCAGGGCTATGAGCTCAGCTAACTGAGCTGAAGTACCTGATGGCAAAGGTTTAGCCTCTATGGTCTCAAAATTGGAGACTGCTGCATATCCAGCTCTTCTTCCATCCAAGACAAAGCTGCTTCCATCAGTATATCAGATTTCCTCAGGATTGGCAAGAAGATCTTCCGACAGTTCTTCTTGGGGTTTTGTCCAGTGGTCCAAGGTTTTTATGGAAGAGTGAAAGGGGAGAGAGCCCTCGGGTGTAGGCAGGAGGGCAGCTGGGTTAAGAACCTCACAAGGGGGTATAGTCAGGCCTGGATTTTCCATCAGCATTACTTGATATCTTTGATCAGACATCCATAAATGGCCTCTCCTATTCAGGAGTTGTTTCACTTGGTGGCTGATAAGAATAGTTAGTCTGCCCCCCAAGAAAGAGTTTTAAAGCATCTTCTCTCAGGACTGCAATAGCTGCAAGATTTCAAAATCAAGGAAAGATCTCTTCCCAATAAGGGAATTGGACACTCAGGGACCACCAGAAACTGGTGGGAAAATATTTATCCATCCCAGAAACAACAGAGTGCTTGGATGAATCTTTTTATAATTGTTTTTCCTGTAGCACCCAAAATGATACAGGTTTGGAAGGAGAAGGCTCTTGATTAGGGGATCAGGACAGAGTAGTAGTCCCCGTGTCAACTAAGAAATTCTTGGACTTACCTGCAGCATCCAGCTGTACCCTTGGCTCCAGCCCCGTGATGGTTATCTGTGCCAGGCAGGCTGGCTGAAGCGGGCCACTTCAGTCCTGTTGAACCATCGTGAGGGAAGGCTTGGCACTTGACCTTGAGACTCTTGGGTCCCGAGGGCAGAGTGCCGCCCAGTGTCCCAATTGATGGCATTTGTAGCAAGCCATTTTAGGGGACTTGTCAAGATTTGGACACTCTTTGGCCCAATGTCCCTCCTGTCTACAGATTAGGCATTTGCTTCATGCCTTGTTCTTTAAGGACTCGGGGTTTGCCTTAGGGCTTCCCTAGATGGCAGCCAGCATCTGGGCGTGCCTTATCTCTTTCCTTTCCCCCTTTCCTGGGCCTTGGCCTCCTTCTCCTGTTCTCTGTTATAAAATGTATTGGTGGCTATCTGGACCAGCTCATTTAAAGAGGCAGCAGGGTCCTGCTGCTGTAGCTATTGTAACTTTATCCTGATGTCTGATGCATATTAGGACAGGAATTTGTCCTTTAAAACCACCTGTCGCTCATAAGAGTCTAAGTCCAGATTGGTAAACTTCTGGAGGGTTTCTTTCAGTCTTTCCAGAAAAGCAATGGGGTTCTCATTGGGCTGCTAGGTTATTGCTGAGACCCGGGCATAGACAATTACTTTTTGCTGGGCTGCTTTTAGTCCTGCTTTTACACAGATCAGAAAATGATTCCTTTCCCAGATGTGCTCATGGTTATTATACTTCCAATTAGGATCTGAGGAGGGGACTGCAATTTCCCCCACTGGGTATTTGTCAGTTGACATGTGAAGCCCCATAGCATATCTTCAGGCTTCTTTTAAGACCCTAGCATACTCAGGGTCAGGTAAAGTTTGACTAAATATGATCATGATGTCCTTCTGTGTCAAGTCAAAGGCCAAGGTAATGTGTTGGAATGTTTCTACCTATATATTTGCCTGGATCATCTGTATAGCTTTCCAGGTCTTGTTTGATCTGTCTTAGTTCTAAGAGGGAAAAGGGTTTATGGACCCAAGATGGTCCAAATTCTTCTCCAGTTTCAACTAAAGGACATACTTGAGTTGGATTTTGCAGAGGGGGTGCTCCTGGATATAGGGGCATGTTTGGCCCATGAGGAAGGAGCACCAAGCAACTCAAGAGCCACGGAAGTGGGCTTTCATGGAGGGCTCCCTTTTCTTGGTTGTCTATGCCTAACACCAATTGCCAAGTAGGCTCATGTTTAGGGCATACAACAAGCCCGTACTTAGGACAGAGTTTCTTCACATTTCTCAGTTGGAAGAAAATTTGGACATAGGGGATCTCTGTCCATTTCCCTTGTATTTTGAAGAATAATTCTAGCTGCAGGATGGTGCTGTAATTTAGACTCGCATCCTCGGGCCAGTGTTTCTTATCCCCCAAAGGACACTGTGGCCTCTCAGTGACACAAAAGAATTGTAAGCGACTTTTCCTTAGAGTTAAGAGAATCCAACAGCTTCTAGTTATCAAGGATGCATCTCAAGGGCATCTGTTGCGGAGTGGATTAGTTATTTCCCATCTGAAAGACAGTGATGACATGGAGAAAAAGAAACAACGAATAGGCCTCCTTCTATTTTTATAGACTTCCTTAAGGGGTAGACTTCCTTAGGGGTGAGTCTTCCTGAAGCTTATCCTATCCAGTACTGTTGCAGCCTGAGAGCTGGGCATCCCTGGGTCAGGGTGCAGATCCCCAGGCAGGTGGAGGCATGATAGCCTCCTGAAGATCAAATCCCCAGGTAGGTTGAGGCCGGTTGGCCTCCTGAGAATTGGGCCCCTGGGTAGACCAAGGCATGTAGACCTCCTGGGACCCTGGACTGGTGGATCCCCAGGTAGGTTGAGGTGTGACAACCTCCCCAGAACCAGATTCCTAGGCAGGTCGAGGCAGGTCAACCTCCTGGGACCCCTGGCTGGAGTTGGGCATCCCCAGGGTCTCCAGTGTGACCAGTGCTTGGTAGGATTAAGGGGTTCTAATCTTAACTCATTGCTGGTTTGTCCACCACAGATGAGAATAGACACCATGATGTAGAGCAGTCCAAGCCTGTGCCCTGAGACCTGGAGCCAAAGAGCCATAAGCCTTATCCTCTTATTCCTCTGAGGGAATCTAAGTCATTGATTTCCTCCCCTAGTCCTCCTTAAGTGCAGCTGAGAGTGTCTCCAACAGTAGACATTTCATTGTCATAGACCCACTGTAGGTAATAACAGAAGTAATGACAAAGGAGTGTCTTATCTGGTCCTGTTAGGGGCATTAAGAGTATTTTAATAAGCGGGGTGGAGAGACATCGCCTACAAGGGGGCAGTGTCCCGGTTGTAGGAGTTAGTAAGTGGCTTAAGGACAAATTGATAAGAGAAAACAGACCAGATGGTCCATAAAAGTTGAGTGGAGATTTGATCTGGAGTTATGTTTGTAACTTTAGGAGAAGGGTAGTAAGGGTTTGGGCCCAAACGGCCTCCAGGGCTAACTCCCAAAGTGGAATCCCTGGAAGCCCTATTGCCCTTGAAGAGATGCCATCAACAGATGGACTTCTGGCAGACATTGTGTGCCCATCACCCACCCTAGTGGGTTCACCGCGAGATGCTGGTGTTGCACATGTTGTAAGAAACATGGAAGATGAAGGCCTGAATATCTAGAGGGATTGGATATTATACAGTATTTCCCTCCCAAGGGNCAGACATTGTGTGCCCATCACCCACCCTAGTGGGTTCACCGCGAGATGCTGGTGTTGCACATGTTGTAAGAAACATGGAAGATGAAGGCCTGAATATCTAGAGGGATTGGATATTATACAGTATTTCCCTCCCAAGGGCCAACTATTTTCTGGTTTCCCCCGAGAAGATGGTAGAGGCAACATTATAGGCCCAGATGGGGCTCAGGAAAAGAGCATGAAACAGGAGTAAAGGGGGCGGGGCATGACTTTTGACAGAATGACATAGCCCAAGGGAATAACAAACCAATTAAAATCAAATGGGTCCAAGATGGCAGACAAGTCAAACTCTCAACTAAACCTTGATCCTCAGTCTGCAAGCTAAACGCACACCCAGAGGCTCCCTGACATTTCCAAGACACTACTGAGAGACCAAGGAATGGGTGGTTTCCCAACTGTTGGGATGATCCTCCCACTCACTAACATATGAAATCACCCAGCTCACAAAAACTAACCACACCACATTTCATGGCCACCGCGTACACCCTCTGTGATGGCATACACTCTGTGGACTGTGCTTCTCTCTGAATCTGAACAAATCTACCTCTTACCTATTTCTGTGTCTCTCACTGAATTTATTGCAATGAGACATCAAGAACCTGAGCTTCATTAGGTCCTGAAACCAGGTACCAAGTGTCTTGGCTGGGCTCAAGTCCCAGTAGGATGTGACTGAGTGACTTAGCATAGCAGAGTCCCTGCCATGTGGGTTTGGGTCCCAATCTTAGGTAAACAATTTCAAATACAACTTTCAGAAATGGAAACGTGATGACCTGCCTAATACTTTGTAAGCAGTGGCATGTATGGAGCGAGGAGCTGAAGGATGGGAGGAAAAGGCAGTGGGAAAAAAATATGCCAAAGAATCCCCTTCATAACCTGCCAGAAAATCTGCTAAATACCTGACCTGTGCTCACAGTTTTCATCCTTTTCACAAAGAAGATTAAGGACAGAAGAATCCTCACTTGCTTGGGTGACAGCTACTAAGGCGCAGCAGATAGCAGAGCCTTCAGGATACACTGGGGAATAGCCCCTGCCAGAGTCCCTCAGTTGCATCCGCTGCTGCTCACCTATTCCCAGGGGGGTCGAGGAAACAAGAAATGAAAGGTTGTAAAAAGGAATTAAGATTTTTTTAGCCATATGTCCTTCCAGCCATAGGGGCGAGGACCTCCTACCTTAACTGGAGGACTTCTGGAATCTGAAACTGAGTTGCATGAGCTTTCTGCCGAGTTTGTTTTTGCTGTCCCGGTTTCCAGCACGCTGGGCTTCTTGTCACTTCCACTGCACTGGGTTTACTTCATGTTCAGCTTCCACTATATGAGCTTTTGCCAACCTGGGCTTCTGCTCTGCTTGGCCTCTGTCTTGCAGGGGGCCAAGCTGAGGTTTTTTTCCAACCAGGTTAAATCTGAGACACAGTGCCAGATATGTTGGGGGAGTGTGTGATTTCCTCAGTTTTGTCTTGCCGCAGCAAAAATTTGACAGCAGACCAGCATTACAGTTCAGTTACAGCTCAATTTAAATGGCATACCAGTGTTACAGCTCAGTTTTATTTGGCAAGCAATGGAAAACACATTCTTGAGACATGAGGGCAACTCAAAAGCTCAATTTTGGCTCCTCTTTTTATAAGATTTTTCTCCTCCCCCTGAGCCTGTCCTGAGTAAACTGGGCTAGCCAGGAGGGCTGTTTGTTTCACCTGAAGTTCTCACTCCAGTCCTCAGATTTTCTTTTGTTCCATTTTTGCAGGTTTTTCCTTTCTTTGTCTTTTAGCCACACCATTTTGGACTCCTCTTTCCTATGTTAACTACCTAACACTGTGCTTCCCCATCAGTTTGTCATGAAGTTATGGGACTGGATGTCTTTATCTTAGTTTTTTGAATGTTGAGTTTTGTTTTTTTTTTTTTTTGAAACTCTTTTTTGTTTTTATTGGATTGGCAAGAATTTTAAAGTATGATCCTATCCAGCAATAGCAAGATGGCAGCAAGGAAAGGAAATGTAAATTTTCCCTGTGGGAGGGAAATTTGGTGATTTCTATCCAAATTAGAAATGCACAAGCCCTTTGACCCAGAAATTCCACCATTAGGTAACTACCCTATGGATACTTATGATGGTTCTCTTAACAAAATGTTTGTTTCTGAAGGTTTTTNGAGGGAAATTTGGTGATTTCTATCCAAATTAGAAATGCACAAGCCCTTTGACCCAGAAATTCCACCATTAGGTAACTACCCTATGGATACTTATGATGGTTCTCTTAACAAAATGTTTGTTTCTGAAGGTTTTTGGCAAAAATAAACTATAAGCAACTTAAATTTTCATTAATGGAAGATACCTATGGGTTAGCCATACCTATGGTTTAGCCATACCTGTGGGTTAGTCATACCTATGGGAGATACCTAATGTTGAGTTTTAAGCCAGCTTTTTCACTCTCCTCTTTTATCTTCATCAAGAGAACCTAGGCAGGTAATGTAAGAGGTAGAGGCTGTTATAACAGTTCATGCCACAAGTTGTATGGCATTGCACATGGTGGGGACTTGTGGGTCCTGGGGAATGTTGTCCTGTCCAAGGAGGTCAGTCTCTGCTCTGCTCAGTAGCAGTCGAATGGTGGACCAGCATCACAGGTCTTCCAGCTTTTTAGGAAAAACTAGAAACCTGGGCTTGAAAGCGAAGCTCCCCACTGAGCAGGATGAAATGTGTTTGTGGGCTATACCTGCCTTGTGGGCCACCAATTGCTACTTCTGCTCTAAAGGCTAAATTTTAACTGTAGATCAAGTTGGAATACCACAAAACATTTACAGTTGGAGTATTTTTCCGTACAAGGGTAGATGCCTGGAATGAGGTTAGGTTAACAATCCATAGTTATCTGCCCCAATATAGCCCAAAGTGGTTCCTCTGAGGAAGTATACCTTTACAGGGACCCCCTTTTACCTCCTTCCAGCAGAGGGGCTGGAGAGTATTTACACCAAAGAGTAGATTCTTAAAGGCAAAGAGAAGATTTCTGTGAAGTCTTACATGTATGCATGGTCCATCACTTCAGTCATGTCCAACTCTTTGTGATCCCATGGACCGTAGCCCATCAGGTTCCTCTGTCCATTGGATTCTCCAGACAAGAATACTGGAGTGGGTTGTCATGCCCTTCTCCAGGGGATCTTCCCGACCCAGGGTTCAAACCCACATCTCCTGTGTATCCTGCATTGCAGGCTGATTCTACCTGCTGAGCCACCAGGGAAGCGCCCTGTGAGGTCTTAGCACCAACCATCTATTTCCAGAAGTGGATTCTATTTTCCTCTGTCTTAGTTAGTAGGCAGAACGATGGAAAATTTTCCTACTTCTGCAGGAGTTTGTGCTTCCCAGGTGGCACTAGTGGTAAAGAAGCTGCCTGCCAATGCAGGAGACATAAAAGATGTGGGTTCCATTCCTGGGTCAGGAAGATTCCCTGGGGGTGGGTCTGGCAACCCACTCCAGTACTCTTGCCTGGAGAATCTCATGGACAGAGCATACTGCAGGGCCAGAGTCCACAGGGTCTCTAGGAGTCAGACATGATTGAAGTGACTTAGCACACACAGACCAGGAGATTGGAGACTGCTGTGTGCACTTCTTGTGCCAACATTCCCAAACATCTAATTTTTCCTTTCCTACTATTTTTTGCCCCTGCTTTGGGTTTCCTCCTGTGTTTATTTTATCCTGGTATACCCTGTGTAATTTGCAAGCCTTCTCGAGGCGTTTTTGGAATGAGGTAGGGTATAAATAAATAAAAGTACTATCTCTGGAGCCTTTTCTGCCCCCACCTGAGTTTACACTCTGTTGGTGCTTCAGGCCCCAGTCCTGTGGGGATGCCACTTAGCAAATTACTGCTTCTGTGTATCCTCAAGGTAATGGGGCTTCCAGAGGTACAGAACAAACCACCAGGGAATTGTTTAAGCACTGGGAAAATCTGGCCCGATACATTATTCCCAAATCTATATTTGTTTTCTTGGCTTAAGAAGAACCTTGGGGCCCTCTGGGATATGAAAAGCTGCATGAATCTAACGAAATATTATTAAATAGATTTATTTAGGGTTTGCTAAATAGTGTGAGGCCCTCTTGAGAGCTACTGGAGGAGAATGAATTATTTTCTGCAATCTCCACCACTTGTCTTTTTAAGAGTCTCTCATGAACCCCTGGTGCCACTCTAATAGTTCCAGCTAATCCTGTTGCTATAGTTACAACAATTAATTATATGCTTAACTAGCCTTACTTGTACATTGCAGCAATTCAATTAAAATCTGATTTTATTCTTCCTATACTTTCAGTTTTTTTCCCCCCAGTCTCCAGCTCTAAAAACTGTCCATAATGCGGTTTGAAAGGGACCCAGAAGTTGTTCAGCTCATTTCCCATTGGTTCCTTTGGCTAGAACTTGATGGAACAACACACAGTTGCCCTGAAATACACCTCAGTACCAGAGCCAAAACATTTGGGAGATTTTAACCTAACAGCTGAGCAAATTGTAGAACTAATACCCAAGGGGTATAAGGCTGCTCTGAAGAAATTTTTTTTCCTTTCTAATTTTGATAATGTATTAAATGATAATGAGGATACATGCTGCTACTGCTGCTAAGTCGCTTCAGTCATGTCCGACTCTGTGCGACCCCATAGACGGCAGCTCACCAGGCTCCCCCATCCCTGGGATTCTCCAGGCAAGAACACTAGAGTGGGTTGCCATTTCCTTCTCCAATGCATGAAAATGAAAAGTGAAAGTAAAATCGCTCAGTCGTGTCTGACTCTTAGCGACCCCATGGACTGCAGCCTACTGGGCTCCCCCGTCCATGGGATTTTCCAGGCAAGAGTACTGGAGTGGGCTGCCACTGCCTTCCCCGATGAGGATACATAGGATACCTAAATTAGTAGCTGTGCCCAGGTACTGGTATGGCATCTGAAGTCACTCCACGTGGACCCAGCAACTGAGCAGCAGACAGGGCATCTTCTGAGCTGCCCTGGAGACCTGTGGGCACCGAGAGGCTGTGGAATCAGTCAAAGTTCCAAAGTGCACTGGAATACTTGGTCTCCAGATCCCTGAAGGGAACTTGTTGCTTGAAAATACTGGACTGTCCTCTCTTCTGCTGACTACTAGTGAAGAGTAAGGGCCCAACACCTTCATTTTTTCAGGAGGGAAACTGTTTTCATTTTTTAAAATATTTAAATTTTATTTATTTAATACGTGGTGTCCGGTCTTAGTTGTGGCATGAAGGGCCTTTGTCTGGTCCACGTGTGCCCAGGTTTGGATCTAGCCCCTTAATAATTACATCTAACATGGATGCGTTCTATGTGCCAGGCACTGTACTAAGCGATTTTCTTGCATTCTTTGATTTTGCAGGTGTGGAAATTGAGAAGCCCCAGGCTTAAGAACACGGAGCTCCAGGGAAGTTCTCAGGCATCCTCAAGCCTGCCTGGCTCCCAGGTGTGTTCTTAGCCTTTATACGCTCAGCTCCTCCAAATGCCATTTCTGCTCTGACCCTCCTTCTTCAGGGACCTCAGGACACCTCTGCTTCAGCTTTCACCTCTCGGAGAAGATCCCCAGTCCAAACTCAATGATGACCCTCCTTCCACGCCCTCCACACCATCACAAACTTGGTGTTCCCATCACAGCAGCCACCCTCCTCTCTAACTCGCCTCCCTCCATCCTCCCGGCCTCTCTGCATCTGTGAAGGGGCCACCGACTTTCTGGGCACACAGCTCCGAAAACCCAGAGTTATCTTCGATTTTGGACTCCCTGTCTCCTTCAACTTTACAAATAACCAGTCCCTGATGTCTTAGCACCCCCTCTGCTGGCTTGCTCACCTCCTCCTCCTGCCCGCCCAGACCACTCCTGGGAGGTGGTCCTTTGCCATGAGCCAGAGCGTGGGTTTAACAAGAAATTTCAACACGTACAAAGGTTCTCTCCAGCTTTCCGCTCTCTGTAGTTTTGCAGCATCAGGTCTTCCCCACCACTTCTCCTGGGTTTTCAGAATTCTGTGCCATCCTTAGCAGGGCAGGGGTCTGAATGTGCCCGTCTTCCTGTCCTTATCGGGTGCTGACCTTCTCTGGACCACACCCTCCCCCCACCCTGCCCCACACCATCGATAGGATCAAATGCAGTCTCTGCAGAGCATGTACTTGCAGATGTCCACCAATTCCGTTTTTAGCTATACCCCATTCTCAGAACAAATCAGCACATGGTAGGCCTTTAATCAAGCTGAATTTCTAAATTTGAAGTTGCTTTTTCTGAATAAGATTTTTCTGGAGATATTACCCTATTTCAAAAGAATGATTCAAAAAAGTGTGTGTGTGTGTGTGTGTGTGTGTGTGTGTGTGTGAGTGTGTGTGTGTGTATAGATGGGAAACAGGAAGAATATTTATATATAAATGTAGAAAGGAGACTGTCTTTCAGGTTGTATTTGGATTTTTCAGTCAAAGTAAATTTACAATATAATTTAATGATTTGAGAGAATAGCATTGAAACATGTATGTTATCATACGTGAAATAGATCACCAGTCCAGGTTTGATACATGAGACAGGGTGCTCAGGGCTGGTGCATTGGGATGACCTTGAGGGATGGGATGGGGAGGGAGGTGGAAGGGGTGTTCAGGATGGGGAACACGTGTACACTCATGGCTGATTCATGTGAACGCATGGCAAAAACCACTACAATGCTGTTAAGTAATTAGCCTCCAATTAAAATAAAGAAAGAAAAAAGAAAAAAAATTACAGTATAATTTAAAAGGTTTTATCAAATGTGTTACATCTGCAAGGTGCTGTGTTACATGCAAATATTATCTATCCCCTAAATTTTTTTTTAATGATTAAAAGAACAAGTGAAGGGAAGAATGAGTGTATCTATTTAGTTATTTATTTATTTATCCATCTTGGGGACCACAGTGAGCTCTGAAAACAAAGTTATATTTTTGTTATTCACTTATTCCACAAATATTTGATAAATGTCTCCCATGTGCCAGGCACCACTCTGGGCTCTACGGATATAAAGGTGAGCAATAGAGCTCAAGGCCCAAAGGCAGGGGCAGACAGGTGCTGCAGGGATGGGTCATGAGTCTGTAGCGTCATTGGGCCATGACCTCCCAGGACCTGTGCCTGCTTCAGGAACACTCCCAGGTCCTCCTTGAGCCAACCAACTCTCACTGCAGCCCTCCACCTGATTCATCCTTAACACTATGATTTTCTGATTTTATCTTTAAACCACAGCTCCCTCCCCTTCAGTTCAGTAACAAAGAGACACCTCCGGGAACCAAAGCCATTGTTGAGACTCCCCGGAATCCCTGGTGGGGACAGGATCGGTCCTTTACCATCCAGGCTTCCCTGAGTGCCTGGCTGGCAGCCCTGGGAAAGCAGGAGAAAGTATTTGCTTAGGCAAAATCTATGATGTTCGTATGATGCTAATTACATCAACAGCGTGTCCTCTACCACTGCAGATGTTACAGAGGGGCTCCCAACACCCACACTGACTTTTTACTCATTGACGCTCCTTTGTGAACAGGCTTCATCTCACCAACTCCACTAAAGGGAAAATGTTCCAGGGACAGCTGCTCCTTACACAAGCACCCTGGCAATGCTGCCGCCACGGGGGCTCTCTCTCTAGGCCAAAGCAGTGCAGAAAAGAGAACAACTATGGTGTGTTTGTGCCTGCAGTCCCCACCCACAAGTGACCACAGCAACATAGGGCATGAATGGCATCACTGAGCCTGGAGAGCTTTCCCGCCTCTGGCCCAGCTGCTATTGCAGGACTTAGAGAACCAACGTCCTGATCCCTCCTCTGAGGATCCCCAGAAGGAGTCTCTGCAGAGGTGAGCCAGGCTCCCAGGCTTCCTCGGGCTCTTTGCTGTGACGGACCCTGCACTCGCACTTCCTGAGAGCATCAGGACAGACAAGGGAGGCACCCAAGCAGCCAGTCTCAGGTTAACGCTGAGTCCAGGTCAGGAACTGGCCATGCTCTCTCTGGGGGACACGCGCCACCAGCTATGCTCGCCTCTGCTCCTAGGGTTCTAGAAACTGCATGAACTTCCCCTCCTTCAGCCTCCTCTCTCTCTTCATAGTCTCCACTCCCCAGATGCTGAGGGAATTTCCCCAGCTTGAACCTCCTTCTTCCTGTCCATCTGCCCTAAACTGTGTCCCGAGAGTCCGTCAGCCTTATGCATCTCCACTCCTGCTTTCCACGTGATGGGCTCTTTCTCTAGGAGCCCTTGCCCTCTAGTTCCTCACATATTTAATCCCTGAGGGGCTAGCTCTTCATCCCCAGACCTGTCCAATACCTACAGAATCATATTCATATTAGTTTTGACTTACAGACAACTAATTCAAGCAAAGCCATGAGGTTGAATGATTTGAGGGAACTTATCATTGCTTCCTCAACTACCTACTTGGACTTTCTGGAAAGCTGGACCCCGTTACAAAGCTATAGGTCAGAGGCCCCTGCTGAAATGGAGAAAAGGTCACTACCTTTTGCTATGGGCTGAGTTGTGTCCCTCCATAAGTCTTATGTTGAAGCTCACCCTCTACTGTGCCTGTGTTTGGAGTATGGAAGTAATTAAGGTTAAATGGGGCCATAATGGTGGAGGCAGATTATTTACCACTGCACTGCCTGGCAAGCAAAATTGTAACTGACCCTTTGCAGCCAGGTCAGGACTCAAACCTGCATCCTTCGGATCCAAAGTCAGACATCTTATCCATTAGGCCACACAGCCACCCATAAGGGTAGAGCCTTACTCTAATAAGATTAGTGTTTAGCAGAGTTCTTTCTCTGACAACTGAAATACAGTGAGGAGGCAGCTATCTGCAAACCAGGAAGAGAGCTCTCATCAGGAACTCAATGGGCCAGTGATTTGATCTTGGGCTTCTCAGCCACCAGGACTGGAAAATAAATGTCTGTTGTTTATACTTCCTATTATGTGGTATTCTCTACTACATCAAATACAGAGATATTTGGCAGAATACCAGGATAGGAAAGAGTAGGAGAGCTTGGAGAGAACAGCAGAGATGCATATTTAGGGCTTCCCAGGTAGTGCTGCTGCTGCTGCTAAGTCACTTCAGTCGTGTCCGACTCTGTGTGACCCCGTAGATGGCAGCCCACCAGGCTTCACCATCCCTGGGATTCTCCAGGCAAGAACACTGGAGTGGGTTGCCATTTCCTTCTCCAATGCATGAAAGTGAAAAGTGAAAGTGAAGTCGCTCAGTCATGTCCGACCCTCAGCGACCCCATGGACTGCAGCCTACCAGGTTCCACCATCCATGCAATTTTCCAGGCGAGAGTACTGCAGTGGGGTGCCACGCAAAGAATCTGCCCTCCAGTTCAAGGGACATAAGAGACTTGGGTTCAGTTCCTGGGTTGGGAAGATTCCCTGGATTAGGAAATGGTACCCCACTTCAGTATTCTTGCCAGGAGAATTCCATGGATAGAAGGGCCTGGGGGGCTACAGTCCATGGGGTTACAGAGTCGGACATGACCGACCATCTGAGCACAGCACATATTTAGATTGAAATAATATCAGATTAATTGAATCTATAGATTAAACTGGAGATAATTGACAACTTTACAGTATTGAGTTTTCTATTCTACGAATATGGATGTGTTGGTTTGCTAAGGCTGCCATAAGAAACTACCACAAACGAGGCAACTTAAACAACATAAATTTATTTTCTTATTAGTCTGGAATCTAGAAGTCCAGGATCAGGGTGTTGGCAGGGTTGATTTAGGTCTGTGTCCTTGGCTTATAGATGGCAATATTTTCCCTGCGTCTTCACATAGTCTTTCTTCTATGCAGATTTGTTTCCAGACTTACTCATCTTATAGGGACACTAGTGATATTGGATTAGGGCCAACCCTAAGGAGCTCATTTTAACTTTGCTGTTGTTCAGTTACTCAGTCATGTTCGGCTCTTTGCAACCCCATGGACTGCAGCATGCCAGGCTTCCCAGACCTATCTCCCAGAGTTTGCTCAAACTCATGTCCACTGAGTTGATAATGCCATCCAACCATCTCATCCTCTGTTGCCCCCTTCTCCTCCTGCCCTGAATCATTCCCAGCATCAGAGTCTCTTCCAGTGAGTCAACTTACTCAGTGCTTTAAAGGTCCCAACTCCAAATAAGGGCATANTCAGGAACTCAATGGGCCAGTGATTTGATCTTGGGCTTCTCAGCCACCAGGACTGGAAAATAAATGTCTGTTGTTTATACTTCCTATTATGTGGTATTCTCTACTACATCAAATACAGAGATATTTGGCAGAATACCAGGATAGGAAAGAGTAGGAGAGCTTGGAGAGAACAGCAGAGATGCATATTTAGGGCTTCCCAGGTAGTGCTGCTGCTGCTGCTAAGTCACTTCAGTCGTGTCCGACTCTGTGTGACCCCGTAGATGGCAGCCCACCAGGCTTCACCATCCCTGGGATTCTCCAGGCAAGAACACTGGAGTGGGTTGCCATTTCCTTCTCCAATGCATGAAAGTGAAAAGTGAAAGTGAAGTCGCTCAGTCATGTCCGACCCTCAGCGACCCCATGGACTGCAGCCTACCAGGTTCCACCATCCATGCAATTTTCCAGGCGAGAGTACTGCAGTGGGGTGCCACGCAAAGAATCTGCCCTCCAGTTCAAGGGACATAAGAGACTTGGGTTCAGTTCCTGGGTTGGGAAGATTCCCTGGATTAGGAAATGGTACCCCACTTCAGTATTCTTGCCAGGAGAATTCCATGGATAGAAGGGCCTGGGGGGCTACAGTCCATGGGGTTACAGAGTCGGACATGACCGACCATCTGAGCACAGCACATATTTAGATTGAAATAATATCAGATTAATTGAATCTATAGATTAAACTGGAGATAATTGACAACTTTACAGTATTGAGTTTTCTATTCTACGAATATGGATGTGTTGGTTTGCTAAGGCTGCCATAAGAAACTACCACAAACGAGGCAACTTAAACAACATAAATTTATTTTCTTATTAGTCTGGAATCTAGAAGTCCAGGATCAGGGTGTTGGCAGGGTTGATTTAGGTCTGTGTCCTTGGCTTATAGATGGCAATATTTTCCCTGCGTCTTCACATAGTCTTTCTTCTATGCAGATTTGTTTCCAGACTTACTCATCTTATAGGGACACTAGTGATATTGGATTAGGGCCAACCCTAAGGAGCTCATTTTAACTTTGCTGTTGTTCAGTTACTCAGTCATGTTCGGCTCTTTGCAACCCCATGGACTGCAGCATGCCAGGCTTCCCAGACCTATCTCCCAGAGTTTGCTCAAACTCATGTCCACTGAGTTGATAATGCCATCCAACCATCTCATCCTCTGTTGCCCCCTTCTCCTCCTGCCCTGAATCATTCCCAGCATCAGAGTCTCTTCCAGTGAGTCAACTTACTCAGTGCTTTAAAGGTCCCAACTCCAAATAAGGGCATATTCCAAGTTACTGGGGATTAGGACTTCAACATATGAGTCAGGGGATATAGTTCAGCCCATAGCAATGGAATATCCCTCTCTTTACTCACATTTTCTTGCTTACAGTAATGTTTTATGGTGAAGTCATGTATATCTTTTGCTAGGTTTATTCCCACATATTTGATGTTTGGGGATATTCTCATAATCAAGTATCATTTTGTATGCCTTTTTTTCTATGTACTTGTCATTGATATATTGAAATATTATTGAGTTTTTGTACATTGATCTTTTTTCCAGTGATTTTGTTAAGTTCAGTTCTTAATTGCAACGGCTTATTTGTAAATTTCTCTACATTTTCTACTTCAAAATCAATGTGGTCTGGAAATAATGTTAGTTTATTTTTTCCATTTTTGTCTTTGTACTTTTTATTTTTCTTGCCTTGTTGTACTGGTTAGAACAACTACTACAATAGCAAATGGAAACTATTATACTTAGAAATAATTCTTTCTAAGTTTGGGGAATTGCCATCTGGATTGCACTATAAAGTATAATTTTTGCTATGGGTTTTTTAATTCAAAAAAATAATTTTTGATTAACTGTCAGTTCAAGGAGGTCATTTGCTATTTCTTATTTGCTAAGCCTTAGCAGAAACAGATCATAGATTTTAAATGTTGATTCTATACCTATTGAGACCATTATATCATTTTGTTCCTTCATTCTGTCAGTGTGATAAAATACATTGATTTTCCAAAGTGAAATGAATCTTAAATTCCTGTAGTGGACCCAAATTAAAAGGGTCATTTTAAGATATTGTCAGATTCATTTTGCTAAGATTTTATTTAAATTTTTTGTATATATGTCCTTGAGATTGGTTCTTAACTCTTCTTTCATGTAAATGTTTATGTTTTGGTCTCAAGGAAACACTTGCCTCATAAAACAAGACACACATGTTCTCCATTTTTGTTTTTTAATTTTCTGAAGATGTTTGTTTGAAATTGGTGTTGAAAGAATGAATGAATGAAAGTTGCTCAGTTGTGTCCAGCTCTGTGCGACCTCATGGACGGTAGCCCGCCAGGATCCTCTGTCCATGGATTTCTCAGGCAAGAATACTGGAGAGGGTAGCCGTTACCTTTTCCAGGGGATCTTCCCAACCCAGGGATCGAATCCAGGTCTCCTGCATTGCAGGTGTATTCTTTACCATCTGATCCACCAGGGAAGCCTCCAAATTGGTGTTACTTCCTCTTTAAATATCTGGAAGAAAATACCAGTGAAGTCAACTGTGCCTAGAGACTTCCTCATGTGAATGTTGGCGATTACAGTTTAAATTTACTTAATACAGAACTGTTTAGATTTTAGAAGTTTTCTTCTTGTTTCCATTTGAGTAAGTCATGGTTTCCAAGGAAGATTCTCATTTCAACTACATATGAAAATTTATTGAAATAAAGTTGTTCACCACATCCTCTCATTATTTTATTTAAATGTCTGTCGGATTTGTGGCAGTTTCTTTTGCAGTCCTGATTTGGTATTATGTGTCTTAGCTCTCTTAATCATTCTCACTTAGGGTTTAGTTTCTCAAAGAATTGATTTTGAGTTTTGCAATTTCTTTCTATTTTATATTTGTTCTATATTTGACAAATGTCTGCTGTCATGATTATTATCTCCTGTCTTCATTCTTTGTGATTAATCTGATACTCTTTTTAACTCCCTGGAATGGGTACAATCCAACCAGTCCATCCTAAAGGAAATCAGTCCTGAATATTCATTGGAAGGATGGATGCTGAAGCTGAAACTCCAATACTTTGGCCACCTGATGTGAAGAACTGACTCATTGGAAAAGACCATGATGCTGGGAAAGATTGAAGGCAGGAGGAGAAGGGGACGACAGAGAATGAGGTGGTTGGATGGCATCACCAACTCAATGGACATAAGTTTGAGTAAACTTCGGGAGTTGGTGATGGACAGGGAGGCCTGGCATGGTGCAGTCCATGGGGACTGCAAAGAGTCAGACACAACTGAGCAACTGAACTGAAATGAACTGATGGGTACAATTAAGAAAATAAATATATGACTAATTCTCAGCATATCTTGTTTTCTGATATATGGATTTTCCTTTCAACCATACTTTTAATTGACTCATTTTAGTATGCCATATTTGTATTTTCATTTTAATTAAAACTATTTTAAATTTTCATTATGATTTAACCTTTGTTCATAGATTATTTAGACCAATTTCCAACCATTTGGTGAATTTCCAGTACCATTATTATTGATTACTAGCCTTATTTCACTGTATAATTTGAATACCAGGAATTTTTTAAGATTTGACATATAGCCCAACATATGGCCCAGCATCAGTTTTGCTATGTACCTTTAAAATTAATGTGACTCAGAAGTTGCTTGTACAGTTGNTAATTGACTCATTTTAGTATGCCATATTTGTATTTTCATTTTAATTAAAACTATTTTAAATTTTCATTATGATTTAACCTTTGTTCATAGATTATTTAGACCAATTTCCAACCATTTGGTGAATTTCCAGTACCATTATTATTGATTACTAGCCTTATTTCACTGTATAATTTGAATACCAGGAATTTTTTAAGATTTGACATATAGCCCAACATATGGCCCAGCATCAGTTTTGCTATGTACCTTTAAAATTAATGTGACTCAGAAGTTGCTTGTACAGTTGGTAAATATTTCTCAGATTTTATATATACTAATAATTTGGTTTTATTTGCTTAACCTATCAGTTATAGAAAACATGTTAAAACTGGCCAATATGGTTGTGAGTTTATCCATTTTTTTAATTTGTATTTTTTGTTTTATATATTTTGATGCTACATTATTGGCTGCATGCAGTTTAAGAAGTATTGAATCTTTCTGGCTGATTGATATTTTTATTACTATGAAATGTCCCTCATTATCTTCAGGAATGTCTTTTGCCTCAAAGCCTATTTTGTCTTATAAAATTAGGCCATGTTCCTTTTTATTAGTTTCTATACTTTTAGTTCTTTTGTGTCCTTCTACACAAGGTACATCTTTGTTTTATTTGTTCACTTTGAGATGTTTTGTTTTTTAATTGATTTAGTTAATTTACATTTAGTATAGTGAAACTGAAAGTCACTCAGTTATATCCGACTCTTTGCAACCCCATGTACTCCAGGCCAGAATACTGGAGTGGGGAGCCTTTCTTTCTCCAGGGGATCTTTCCAACCCAGGGATTGAACCCAGGTCTCCCACACTGCAGGCAGTTTCTTTACCAGCTGAGCCACAAGGGAAGCCCAAGAATACTGGAGTGGGTAGCCTATCCCTTCTCCAGTNCAGGGGATCTTTCCAACCCAGGGATTGAACCCAGGTCTCCCACACTGCAGGCAGTTTCTTTACCAGCTGAGCCACAAGGGAAGCCCAAGAATACTGGAGTGGGTAGCCTATCCCTTCTCCAGTGGATCTTCCCGACCCAGGAATTGAACTGGGGTCTCCTGCGTTGCAAGTGGATTCTTTACCAACTGAGGTATGAGGGACCATTTAGTGGTTAAATATTTAGGGTTTCAGCTATTACATTCTTTTATATGCCTTTCTTGCAACATTTTAGCTGATGAAAACAGTTAGAAATTATTTTCCACTTCCTTCTCCCTTATCTTGGTAGTTAGATGGTTTGTTTTCCTTTAATGGTTACACAGTGGTTACAAGAAACATCCTTGACTTGTTGGAGTCTAAAACAAATCAGTACTTGGACCACTTCCCAGGCAATTCTAGAACTTCGCCAATTTCAATTCTATTACTTCACTTTTTTTTTAATATATTTGTTCCTCAGGTGTTTTAAATCACTATTATTCTGTATAGTCAATATTCATTTAGATTTATCTACATATTTACATTTCCCATTTATCTTTAATTCTTATATGCCTGTGTTTCCTTCTCTTCAGGAAATGCTTTAGCACTTCTTTTAGTGTAAGCCTAAAGGCAACAAATTGTTTTGGTTTTCCTAAAAATGTCTTAGTGTTTTCTTTGTTTTTAAAGAATGTTTTCCTTGGATAGAATGCTACGCTGCAGTTATATTCAGAAAGTCTATTCATCAGTATTTATCTAGAGCCTAAAATTTATCAAATGCTTGCTTTGATCAAGTAATTCTACTTTTAGGAAATCAATGGGAACAAGTTAAAGTGAAAATAAAGCAAGAGGTACAAAGAAATAAACCTCATCATCATTCACAAAAGCAAAAAAACTATAAATTACATAAAATCCAATACTAAAAAATTATGGTTTAGTAAATTACGGTAAATCCACAAAGTGTAATACTGTGAAAACCTTAAAGTGATGCATATCAAGAATTTTTAGTAAGGAAAAACATGTATATTATTATTGTATATGGAGAAAATGAGATGCAAATTTTGATATATTGTGTGATTTTAGCTAAATAACAAAGCTATATGCATAGAAAAAGCCTAAGAGGAAATACATAATTCAGTTAACTCTCTTTATCTACAACTTCAAGGGTTATGGGTGGCTAGTTTTCTGTGACTGAAACAAATGTTTTCCTATGTAACTTACTTGTTTTTTTCCATTTTGAATTATAAAGAGAAAAAATGATAAAATTTATAGTTCAGTTAAAGGACATTTAATTCAAGAGGTTTAGGTTGTCACAATTGTCTTCCACACACAGAAATTTCCTGTGAAAGAAAAACATAAAAATATACCAAAGAGACCCATTTACGTTGTCAGAAAGTGTTCCAAGTCTCAAGTCACTGAGAAATACCTACTTCACACAAGTTGCCATAAATACCTGATTCCTAAGCATAAATCTTGGTGTTGAAAATTGCATCCCACACACATTTCATCTGGAGCTGAAAGAACAGTATGCAATATCCACCTTCCTTGATATACACTAATAGTCACTTTCTAAACCTCATTAGGGGTGGTAATAATGCTTCCCTTACAGGAATTAATTTTATGCTAATCATATATGTCAGTGACTCTCACAGCTGCTTCACAGAAGCAAGGGTTTTGCAAATTAGCTGCCTTCTTATTTGGGGAAGGTGTAGGATGGACCAGAAGCAAAGGCATCATCGGAACTCATATAATGTTTTTACACTTGTTAATGAGCCTAGCAGTCTAATTTTATCATTTCATCAGAAGATGGTTTGGGGCAGAAGCAGTTCTGAGGTTATCAATTCTGACTCAGCTGATTAACACTGGGCTTGTAAGATAATTGGAAAGGTCAAAAAACAGTGTCTAGTTTTTCTCCTAAAGCTAAAATTATTGGTGGGAAAATGTCCAAGAGACACTCCCGCCCTTGTGGGAAGGGGCTAGGAACCAGGCAGACCTGAATTTGAATCTCTGGTGCTTGCTCTCTCTTTGCCTGGCCTGGGGGGAAAGGCATATCTTTGTAAATCTAAGTTCGCTTCTCTGTTCAGCTTAGTTCAGTCTCTCAGTCCTGTCTGACTCTTTGCACATCATGGACTGCAGCACTCCAGGCTTTCCCGTCCATCACCAACTCCCAGAGCTTGCTCAAACTCATGTCCATTGAGTCTGTGATGCCATCTAACCATCTCATCCTCTGTCATCCCCTTCTCTCGCCTTCAGTCTTTCCCAGCATCAGGGTCTTTTCCAATGAGTCAGTTCTTCGCATCAGGTGGCCAAAGTNATCACTATTATTCTGTATAGTCAATATTCATTTAGATTTATCTACATATTTACATTTCCCATTTATCTTTAATTCTTATATGCCTGTGTTTCCTTCTCTTCAGGAAATGCTTTAGCACTTCTTTTAGTGTAAGCCTAAAGGCAACAAATTGTTTTGGTTTTCCTAAAAATGTCTTAGTGTTTTCTTTGTTTTTAAAGAATGTTTTCCTTGGATAGAATGCTACGCTGCAGTTATATTCAGAAAGTCTATTCATCAGTATTTATCTAGAGCCTAAAATTTATCAAATGCTTGCTTTGATCAAGTAATTCTACTTTTAGGAAATCAATGGGAACAAGTTAAAGTGAAAATAAAGCAAGAGGTACAAAGAAATAAACCTCATCATCATTCACAAAAGCAAAAAAACTATAAATTACATAAAATCCAATACTAAAAAATTATGGTTTAGTAAATTACGGTAAATCCACAAAGTGTAATACTGTGAAAACCTTAAAGTGATGCATATCAAGAATTTTTAGTAAGGAAAAACATGTATATTATTATTGTATATGGAGAAAATGAGATGCAAATTTTGATATATTGTGTGATTTTAGCTAAATAACAAAGCTATATGCATAGAAAAAGCCTAAGAGGAAATACATAATTCAGTTAACTCTCTTTATCTACAACTTCAAGGGTTATGGGTGGCTAGTTTTCTGTGACTGAAACAAATGTTTTCCTATGTAACTTACTTGTTTTTTTCCATTTTGAATTATAAAGAGAAAAAATGATAAAATTTATAGTTCAGTTAAAGGACATTTAATTCAAGAGGTTTAGGTTGTCACAATTGTCTTCCACACACAGAAATTTCCTGTGAAAGAAAAACATAAAAATATACCAAAGAGACCCATTTACGTTGTCAGAAAGTGTTCCAAGTCTCAAGTCACTGAGAAATACCTACTTCACACAAGTTGCCATAAATACCTGATTCCTAAGCATAAATCTTGGTGTTGAAAATTGCATCCCACACACATTTCATCTGGAGCTGAAAGAACAGTATGCAATATCCACCTTCCTTGATATACACTAATAGTCACTTTCTAAACCTCATTAGGGGTGGTAATAATGCTTCCCTTACAGGAATTAATTTTATGCTAATCATATATGTCAGTGACTCTCACAGCTGCTTCACAGAAGCAAGGGTTTTGCAAATTAGCTGCCTTCTTATTTGGGGAAGGTGTAGGATGGACCAGAAGCAAAGGCATCATCGGAACTCATATAATGTTTTTACACTTGTTAATGAGCCTAGCAGTCTAATTTTATCATTTCATCAGAAGATGGTTTGGGGCAGAAGCAGTTCTGAGGTTATCAATTCTGACTCAGCTGATTAACACTGGGCTTGTAAGATAATTGGAAAGGTCAAAAAACAGTGTCTAGTTTTTCTCCTAAAGCTAAAATTATTGGTGGGAAAATGTCCAAGAGACACTCCCGCCCTTGTGGGAAGGGGCTAGGAACCAGGCAGACCTGAATTTGAATCTCTGGTGCTTGCTCTCTCTTTGCCTGGCCTGGGGGGAAAGGCATATCTTTGTAAATCTAAGTTCGCTTCTCTGTTCAGCTTAGTTCAGTCTCTCAGTCCTGTCTGACTCTTTGCACATCATGGACTGCAGCACTCCAGGCTTTCCCGTCCATCACCAACTCCCAGAGCTTGCTCAAACTCATGTCCATTGAGTCTGTGATGCCATCTAACCATCTCATCCTCTGTCATCCCCTTCTCTCGCCTTCAGTCTTTCCCAGCATCAGGGTCTTTTCCAATGAGTCAGTTCTTCGCATCAGGTGGCCAAAGTATTGGAGTTTCAGCATCAGTCCTTCCAAAGAATATTCATAACTGATCTCCTTTAGGATGGACTGGTTGGATCTCCTTGCAGTCCAAGGGACTCTCAAGAGTCTTCTCCAACACCACAGTTCAAAAGCATCAATTCTTTGGCGCTCAGCTTTCTTTTGGTCCAACTACAATGGAAATAATAATGCCTCTCTCATAGGGAGGGACAAGACAAGATACATGAAACATAATATCCACAACATTGCCAGGTACAGTAAACCTTTTTTTGCATCTCTAACTGGAAAACCTTGCCTATTTGGGAGGACCAAGCTTCCAAGGTTTAAACTGATGGGGTAATTTCCACCCCCTGGTCGGGCTGGTTAGACTTCTTTTAACTTGAAAGTGGAATGTGATATAATCACAGGGGTTAAATGTGGGTAAGAATGGTGATGAAAATGAGGGCAAATCAGTGAATATTTAGGATTCAGGGTAAAGGACAAAGAAATCTGAAAAAAAAGTCCAATGAAGAAATGGCAAAATTTTGATTCATTTAAATAACCAGCGTCTATGGAACTCTTACTATGAGGTGGGCAGAAGTTGATGCAGAGAATACAGTGGAGAACAGGATGTCTAAGCCCCTTCCTTTTCATCAGAGGGCTGATCTCTCTTTCGGAACTCTTATGGAACACTTATGGGTGGAACTTGATGCAGAGGAAACAGTGCGGAACAGGATAGCTAGGCCTCTTCCTTTTCTTCAGAGGGCTGATCTCGACTGGGGACAGCAGGCGTGGAGACAACACGGTGAGGGCTGTGGCGCAGGCCGGCCTCGTGGCGTGGTGACAAGACGTGGCCCCCCATGCTCCCCACGCGGGGGCAGCCCTGGTCAGCCTGCCGTCCTCCCACCAGCCTCGATTCTGCCCACAGGGGACAGAGCCACCTGGGAACAGAGGAGTGGGTGGCTGAGCTGGAAGAATGGCATTGAATAAGCAAATGCAGTATATGTTTTACTCTCTCTTGAGCCCCGTCTTTCGGGAAGGTTGCTGCCTTCTCCCAAGACCCAGAGTCAGCACAGACACGCACAGCTGTAGTGAGTCATTCCACACTTACTAGCTACTGGAGAGCCACTGAGATAAGCAGCCTCTTGAGGGGAAGACCCCCTTCCCCAGAGAAGGCTGACTTGTTGACATATCACACAGCCTTTCTCTGAGCTTACCTTCTCTTGCCTGTCCCATCTTCCCTCTGGAATTACAATATGCTCATGCCTCGATGATTCACGTTACCCGAGTGCTTCCACCAACTGGTCTGGGATGCTTTCCACCAAGCTTGTGGGATGCTCAAAGGATACAACAGTGACTTCTTCCTGGGATGGGTAGGTCACTGGGAGCAGGGAGGAATAATTCAGCCTGGGTTTTGAAGACCTTGAGAGTTTGAGAGGGCAAAGGAGGCTAATCCTCCTGAGATTTCCCTCCACAAACACTTGGTAAGCGCCTGCTACGTGCCAGGCACCTCTCTAGATGCTGGAGATACACAGGTGAGTCAAAGCCGACCCAGTCCTCACAGGTTGTGAGTTAACAGACCAGTGAGCAAAGAAGACCTTAAGTAAATTAAACTCAAAATTCAACATGACGAGCATTGACATGCTCGTAGGTAGCATGACATGGTCATGACATGGCATGACATGGTCCTATGTAGCAAAGACCCAGGGTGCCACAGGAGGCTGATGTTACCTGCTCATAGAAGCTATCTTAAGGAAGTGATCTAAAAGGATGAGTAGTGAGTGAGTGAAAGTCGCTCAGTCATTTCTGACTCTTTGTGACCCCATGGACCGTATAGTCCATGGAATTCTATAGTATAGAATACTGGAGTGAGTAGCCTTTCCCTTTTGCAGGGGATCTTCCTAACCCAGGAATCAAACTGGGATCTCCTGCATCGCAGGCAGATTCTTTACCAGTTGAGCTATGAGGGAAGCCCAAAGGGTGGGTAGGAGCCGAGCAAATGAGAGGGAGGGAAGGCAACAGGAAGAGTCGTGTACAAAGGCCCTTAGCAGAAGAAAGCGAGGTATTACAGGGACAGAAAGCATTCAGTGCAACTGTAGTGGAGTGACAGGTAGGAGAGAGGGAGTGAGGAGCCAGGTGAGCCCGCAGAGGTGGAGCCGTCGATGGTGCTAATTTTAGGGATTTTTATGTCAGGCTAAACTCAACATCAGAACTCACTGTTTTTTTTTTTTTTTAATACTGATTACTGTATCTCATATTCTTTTTCCAATTTTTAATTTCTATTGTTTTATCTTGCAGTTCACTTGTTTCTCTGTCCCTTGATTCTGCTGGGAAATCCATCCATTGAGATTTTTGTTTCCAGTGTGGTGTTTTCAGCCTTAGAATTTCCATTTGTTTCTTCTTTATGTCTTCTGTTTCTCTGCTGAAATTTCTTGTTTCTTTGGTAAGGCTTTCTATTTTTTTTTTCAAGTATGTTCATAATTGCTCTTGGAAATCATGACCCCTTAAAAATCTTTGCAAATAATTCTAACATGTCTGTCATCCCAGTGTTGGCATCTATGGATTGCTTTTTTTTGTTTGTTTGTTTTCATTCCATTTGAGATATTCCTGTTTCTTGATTTTCCATTGAAACCTGAGCATTTGGTATCATGTTCTGAGATGCAGGTTTGCTTTGAAGCCGTCACCTTCGCTGGCTTTCTTCCACACACTCTGGCAAGAGCAGGCTCAGTGCCACTTTGTTTCTGACAGATGAGAGTGTAAGTTCAGGTTCTCTGCTCGGCCTCCACGGCCACACAGGTGGGGAGGGCCCACCACTCCTGCTGAGTGAGGAGCGGGAGTTCTGGGCCCCACGTGGTCTCCACTGACCCTGTGCTGGAGCAGGAGATCTCAGATGGACCTTTGGGCTCTCGGGTTGGCCTCTTGCATCACCTGTGTGGGTGAGGGCTGGAGGGATACCTTTTTACAGCCCGTGAGCATCAGAGGCTGAGCTCCGCATGCAGCCTTTGCAGGTGTGGTTAAGGGTGCTCATTTGCTTCAGCCGTGTTTGACTCTTGGTGACCCTATGGACTGTAGCCCAGCAGGCTCCTCTGTCCTTAGGAATCTTCAGGCAAGAATACTGGAGTGGGCTGCCATGCCCTCCTCCAGGACATCTTCCCAACTCAGAGATCGAACCCATATCTCCTGTGTCTAATGCACTGCAGGTGGATTCCTTACCCACTGAGCCATAGGGGAGGCCCATGGTTAAGACTGGAGCTGTCATATTCCTGTTGTGTCTGGGTAGACTGGAGTGTTCTTGTCTGGAAGTTTTCTGTCTTGCTAGCCTGCCTATTTCCTGATATTCCCACTAGACAGAACAGACTTTTCTAGAAGCTGGTTTTTTCCCCATTCATTGGCATTTCCAAGGTACTGGCTTCTTTAGCTCCAAGGTCAGGATGTATGAAGCAGAGAAAACCCGGGGAGCTCACCGCCATGTCTTCCATTGGGTCCCAAATCCTTAGCGGGTGTGTTTTCTCTACCTTTCAAGGTTATCATGTGTTTCTTTTGTGTGTAAGCTCCAAAGTACTTAGTCTATTTCACGAGACTTGGGTATCACTGGGACGGCCTTGTTGGGAAAATATGGAGAAAAATCACATAATCATGAATCAGCTGTTAATCTCTCTCTGGAACAAGAGAAAATGAGCTTCCCCTTGCCCTGTGTCACCTTACCCATCAGGGTCTGGAAACTGGCTATCACTCAGAGGTCGTGGGGGCAAAAGTAGAAAACCAGAGAGGACTTCCTGGCCATGCCCGGATACTAGACACGTTCTCATTCAATTCCTATTTCCTTCTGTTGCGGTCAGAGCTTTCAACCGTCTAGTGAAACCCTCTTGGTTAATATTTGGGCTAACCACAAGCAGAAGATGTGAGAAACTTTGCAGGGGTGTATTTCTCAATGTGAAGTGAAGTGAAAGTCCCTCAGGCATGTCTGACTCTCTGCGACCCCCTGGACTGCAGCCCATCAGGCTCCTCTGTCTGTGGAATTTTCCAGGCAAGAATACTGGAGTGGCTTGCCTTTCCTTCTCCAGTGGATCTTCCTGATCCAGTCCTTCTTAAAATTATGGGGACATTCACTTGGAGCCTTTTAGTCTTTTCTGCACGGACAATGCCAAACCTTTTGATAACGAAAAGTAGCCAGCACCCAAAGAGGCTTCACCTAAAGTCAGGATGCAATGATCAGTCAGTTGTTCCTCTTTCACAGACTCAGAGAATAATGGAGCGGAGAGGGTCAGGGAGGGTTCTCTTAACTTCTAGTCCAGGGTTGCGGGAAAGGCAATGGCACTTACCTTTGTTCTGTGAGCCATGAATTCCACACTTACGTGCAGGTGAGTGAGGTTATGGTGACACCATCATGAGGAGGCATTCAATTCCTCTTGATTTTCCCACCCCTCCCCTGGCCCTGCAGGAAACCAGTCTGTGCTCACAGGTCCAAGGGAGGAGGGGGGCAGGGCGTAAAGGCAGAGCCTTTCTACATGGCCTATTGGTGTTTGTTTTTCAAGGGAACCTAGAGAGATTCAGAAACAGCAGCATCACTGACTCGATGGGAATGAGTTTGAGCAAGCTCCGGGAGTCAGTGATGGACAAGGAAGTCTAGCGTGCTGCAGTTCATGGGGTCACAAAGAGTCGGACACGACTGGGCCCCTGGACTGCATGGACCAGAAACAAAACCATTGCAGATCTCTGCAAAGTGGGTGTGGGGCCTTGTGGGAGCAGCTGGGGGCTGGAAGAGCAGGGCTCCTTCTGTTCTCTGAACAGCATGGGCAAGAGGAAGGGGGACTGAGGGTTCATCTGGACACACGGGGCCCAGGCGACTAGGAAAAGCTCCATCCACTGTGTGCAGTGGCAGAGATTCGGAGCCACAGACCCGGGAGGTGGCAAGCTCTGAGATTTCCTGGGTGTCAAGGTCTTGGTGTGACTTGGGAAGGGAGACCACTGGAAGGGACGCTTGAGTGAGGGATTCACCTAGAAATGGCTGTTGTAGAAAATGCAGTGGCTGCTGCTCCTCCCCTGGGTTTGTGAGCTGTGATTCAGTGGGGACCTCGGTGACTCCCACTGATCCCGATAGCATCCCGTAATGAGGTCACACAGCCAGGAGGCAGAAGAGCAGGGCTCATGTGGTTCTCCAAACCCACACCTCTCAGTTCACCACAGTAGATGGCCCTTTTTCTCTCCCAGGTGACTCTCTCTTTTTTTTTTTTTGGCTGTACTAGATCTCCACTGCTGTGTATGGGCTTTCTCTAGCTGCGACCAGCAGGGGCTCCTCTCCGGTTGTGGTGTGTGGGTTTCTCTTTGCCATGGCTTCTCGTGTCGCAAAGCACAGCATCTAGAGCACGCAGGCTTCAGCAGTTGTGGTGTGTGGGCTCAGTACTTGTGGCCAAGGAGCTTAGTTGCTCCATGGTGTGTGCAATCTTCTCGGACCAGGGATAGAACCCATGTCCCCTGCCGTGGCGGGTGAATTCTTAACCGCTGCACCACCAGGGAATAAAACCCCTCTTGGAGAGCTCCACGGAAGCAGAGATACATTCAGGGGATGCGAGCAAAGAAACACCTTAGGTTTCTACATTTCCTCCTTCAAGAAACTGCTGCTTCTCTCAAGCTCTTGTCTCGCTGGTCTGGGAAGAGAAGGCAGCTGGTGTCTCTTTCACAGCTGGCTCATTGCCTCTGCTCATTTCAGCTCAGATGCATTTGCATGTGAAAATTACCTTTCCTCAACTCCCAGATCAAAGCTGACAAGAAGAGAGGCCCCTCTCTTTGAAGCTGCAGAAGACATTGCTATAAAAAATAATCATTACTCGTATCCTGATGCTCACCCCGTGGCCTGCCGCACCTCACACATCAGGGTGTGCCAACAAGAAACCACACACGCGTCTTATTTTGAGCCCAGGCCTGACGTGAGACGCAGACATTGCTCATCTCTGATTTAGTCCAACAAAAACTATCCCTGCAGCTTAATTTCTCTTGTTTGCTTCTTTCAAGTCACTTTCTGATATCAGCAGTAATGTGATTTCCTAGTTTACCAAACCAGTTTTCAGGTCCTGGGATTCCTCCCTTTCTTTGTAGATTGAAATAGGAAGACAGGGTGAGAGGATGCAGGAATAATAACTTTGCCAAAGTTAATGACAACAGTGGTCTGTCGATTTATGTAGGGGCAGAAGGCTCCTCCTTCAGGATGCAGAACATTCTTTCAAGCCCTTTCTGGAGCTCTAAGGTTCCTCAGGGGTCTCTCCCCTCTGGTTCCCCCACCCTGGGACCCATCCTTTGCCTGAAAGCTAGATGATCAGAAAACTACCAGCAACTTCCTTCCCAAGGTCTGCTTCTCAGACCCTAGCTCTCCTGACCCGTGAATCACGCAGAAACGTAGGGCTCATCCCTGTGTACTGCCTGTGGCTCTGATGGCGATGATGAACTGTGTCAACCAGGCCCTCACTTCAGAGGTTATAAAATTGGCTTTCAACTCGATCCACACACGTTCTCAGACTTAATTCTAATAAATAAACACACCGCACTGGGTAGATACAGCTGTCCAAATTTTAAATGTGGGACACCAAGGATCAAAGAGCAATTTTCCCAAGTTTCATAGCCAATAAGGTATGAAGACTCATTTGGCAAACTCTTCCAGGAAGACGTGACCTGGGAAACAAGGCGTGTCCATACACTCATACCACTCATCGCTGCTTCCAAGGCAAGTCCAGTGGGCACCAGAGGACCTACCCTGCCTCCTTTCTGGCCAAGTATCTGAAAATTATGCCACCAAAATAAAGAGGGAGAGAGAGAGAATAAGCATCTCTTAGGCATGAAGGTAAAAGCTAAACAAAGGGTAGTCTATTTATCACATCACTTGTGGATTCATTGTGTGTGTGTGTTTGTGTGTGTGTGTGTTAATCTTTTAGAGCACTTCTTAGTTCCCTCAATACAATAAACATTTATGTCTTGTCTACAATGTGTTACGTACTCTTTTAGTCTCATTTGTCCTTGTCTTTAAGAAACTCTGATTTCTTTTTAATTGGCATAATTAATATTATGCCAATTTCTGCTGTACAGCAAAGTGATTCAAAGAGAAAGATACATAGCCATGCACACACGCACATACCCATTCTTTTAATAATATTTTCCGTTATGGCTTACCTTGAACTCCTTCTCTGACTCACAAAGGGAAAGCTGGCAGCCATGGCCCAGACTGCCTTAGTCCCAAGCCAGGCTTTCAGCCTCCCTCAGCCACCAAGAGGACTTCAGAAAGAATCAGGTTCTGCAAGGGACTCTCTTTGAGGCAAAACAGCGGAAACTGCACACCTGTCAGACCAAAGCCCTGTGAGCTGCAAGAGATTCAGAAAATTTGGAACCACACGGAATGTGAGTGATGATATAGGTTCCCCTGAGAGTGTTTTCACAGCTGGGTGGACCTGGGATAAATGATTTCATCGTCTGCTGGGGAAATGCACTCCAGAAGAGGAAATCCATCATCAGCCAGCTTCAGGGCCTTCAGAACCCACTCCATCACCAAGCACCAACCACAAGAGATGTTCCCTATCCAAGGGATGCAGAGTTCAGTACATTTGAGATGCACTCCCGGCTCCAACCCCCTCCTGGAGATTCACAGTGCACAACCACTCTGAGAAGTTACAAAACAAGTAAGTCCACTGTTACGGCAAATTTCTTTTGAGCGTCTCCTCACCTGTTTTGCAGAGGAATGAGAGAAAATTTATTGAGATACATTTTCATGACCATGAAAGGGACAAATAAAAGAGGTTTGTGCCCACCCCCTCCCCCATCCTAGACCTTTATGTTGGAGATTTGCGACGTTCCTTTGACCTAAGGTCAAGTTCAAATATATTTGCAGTAAAAAAAATTAATTGATCCAAGAAATGGAAGGGTCTCTGGGGTTAGGAGGAGTTAACCTTGGGAAAAAGAGATTTTCCAAAGAGAAACAGTCAGTGGTTTGGAGTTTGTGTCCTGCGGAGGGCACAGTGGATGTTCAGGGATGTGCCCTATGCCTCTGCAGCCAAACCTCAGGCAAGAAAGAAACAACTGCAACAGCAAGCTGCCATTGCCTCCCCCCACCCCCTGCACGGCAGGGGCCACGCTGGCTTGGAGCGGAGCACAGCCGCAGGGTTTCGTGTGCAGCAACCTTTGAGAGTTTTTGCCAAGTGTTCCTACACGTGTGAGTCCCCTGAAAACTTCTGCAGTGTGGCGAGGATACCCCAATATAAATGTGCTTAGATGCCTTCCCTCACAGGTGTGTCACATTTCATTAGATTTGGGGAATGAGAGTAAGAAGACTTTCTTACACTTTGAGTCTCACGGTGATGGCAAATTTGAACTGCACTCCACGGGTAACATCTACCAACACTTTCTGGAACTTGTCTCAGGCAGAATACTCTTTTGGAAATGCCCGTAGATTTTGTACTTTGCCCAAGCTCTTCGCCCCCTTTCCTTCCCCTCATACATAGGTGGATGAAAGGTGTTTTAGTGACCAGATGAATATGACCTCAACTAGGGCTGGCTGTCGGCATTCCGGCAAATGTCTTGAGGAAATGTGAAGACCTCACTTGGCTTCCCTCCTTACCCCTCACACAGACGGAATTTTCTCTCATTAATTTCCTCACCTGTTGGACCTGAAGTAAAAAATTAAAATCCACTCATCCCAGTTTTATGATGGTAAATTACCCCCAGAATTGTGTTTTAGAATAATCTTGATTGTTAAGTGTGGATGGATATATCAATAAAGGGCTTCCCTAGTGGGTCAATTGGTAAAGAATCTGCCTGCAATGCAGGAGACCTCAGTTCAGTCTCTGGATCAGAAGATCCCCTGGAGAAGGAAATGGTAACCCACTCCATTATTCTTGCCGGGGAAACACCATGGACAGAAGAGCCTGGTGGGTTACAGTCCTTGGGATCACAAAGGGTAGGACATGACTGTGACTAACTTTCACTTTCTTTCATGGCACCAAACAGAATGTGCCACAGACCCATCACATCTCATGATCTGTGGTATCCACGTTCTCTAAACGGGCCATGGATACTGAATTAGCACATCTTGAACCATTCATTGCCCAAGGGAAAATGAAAAGATTAGTTTCCTGTGAACCTTTAGTCACAGCATTTCCATCAACCAATCAATATACCACCTGGTTTTATGTGTGTTTCTGTGGAAAGACACCGAATGTAATATATGTAGTTGACTCATTAGCATTGAATTCATGACCAGTGGCTCCATACCTGCCTGATCAAAGCTCATCCAACATATATGTTCTCCAAAAGTGCATCATAGCCTTTTTGCGCTTAGGAACACCAGTCAGCACTTCAGCACTATCCTTGAGTGCTGAATAAAAAGCACAAAAATGAGACTAAAGAGATCTCAAAAGGAGCTTATATACAGTGTGAGACCCGAAACAGGAAGACAGAGCCTTGTTTGACCTTGGCTGGGAATGTGTACGTCCCACATTTCATGCCCATGAGTGACCTTGACAATGTGGCAAGTACTGCTTTGGGTTAGAACTAAATTTTAGCAAGTAGGTGAATTCACAAATAATGAGAATGAATAGTATCACTTTTATAATAATTAAAAATATTATCAAGCTTAAAAACTCCCAACGTAAAACAACAAAGATAACAGCTGTAATGTATCTAGCACATGCTGAACAATCAATGTGCTCTGGGAACATCACCAAAGTGTTTCTCTCTGAATGAAGCACTTTTCCTCCATTTCCCTGACTGCAGATATAGAGCATAATCGGGCTTTCCCTGCTGATTTTACTCCTCTCTATTAACCTGTAAATGTTATGGAAAAAAAAAAGTGTTCCATCTCCTTTCACTGTAAATTTCTGAATATAAGGGGACCCTCATATTCCCAATGTGATTTTATTTTAGCATTCTTAACTGATGCAAATAAACTTGCAATATATAGTGCAGATTACAAAGTCAAGTAGCTTAGCTGTACATAGATAATTTAAATCTCACATACCACAGAATGAGGTATAATTTTTCAATTGATAGCTTTTTTTGCTATCACATAACTTTATTCAAACTGGCCACATGCTTCAAAATCCATTTCTTCAACATCCCTAGAAACTGCTTGTGAGTCATCACACACCATTTTCCAGAAATATCAACTTCCCTCCTGAGTTAAGATAATAAAGTTTTCTAAGTCTGTAAATGATTTGATTACTCCAGTCTTTACCCCAAGCATTAGGCATCCAGTGGCACAACATCAGGAAGTGTTTTCCCCCAATTCTGTAGTGATCTGACAAAATATCTCTTTTTAAAGGATCTTTCAAAAGCTAATTTATGATTAGCAAAACTTGGAAGAGAGACGCTTTTTCCCTAAGGATAACTACTACTCCTGCACTAATAATAGTCTTTCCCTCTCCCTCTCTTTCTTTCACGAATTTTTTCTGGTGACTTCTACAGGCACCCCAAACTAGAATTGATTGAGCTTAGTTAAAGCTACTGTGTCTTTCTTACATCATGCTTACTGCTCAGAACACAATAATCAAGAGGCTGCCCTGCAACAGAAGAGAACAGGAAAGGACTTGAGTAGAGGGATCTTTGAGTAGATCCCTCCTTTCAAAAAGATGATCTGGGGAAGAGGGAAGGAGCTTCTCCTTACATGTGGGTATATATTGTAATTTAATTAAATTTAAAAAAAATTTTGGCAAAGCCTCCCTATGGACCATAGTCCCATTCTAGAAAAATCTGACCTTTTATTTCCTAAAGCATGATGAGCCATGACTTTGCCTGTATTTGGTGCTGAGGAACAGAGAGCAGGGAATGAGTCTCTGGCCTTTCAGCGTGAGGGGCTTGTGGCCCATCCTGCCACTGGCAAGACACGTGCTTATATTATGAGCCAGGCTAAACATGCTCAAAGCATTCAGAAACCTTTGGGGTCTAAGACCCATTTAGAACAAAGTCTGGTGCACCCAGGGGAGGTAAATAATTTGTGTGACAGAATTTGAGGAAAAACTACTTAAGGAAGAAAGGTTGATTTTTCAATCAACTGCCTTCTGAAGGCAGTTCCTAAACGTGATGGGCTTGTCTACACAAGTTCTTTCTCTGGCTTTCCACTCTCAAGAAGAGGCCCAGCTCACTCCCCAACCTGACCCCATCCTGCTCCCAACACAAGGCCTCTCCTCATACACACTGGTCAAGGAAGCCTTTCTCCACCGACGTCTGCTCCGAGGGTCCGCCCCGGGCTGCAGTCCACACTCATTACCTACAGCTGCTCACGGAAGCCCTCCTCGTTTGCTTCTGTCTCTTTCCAGTGACCTGCTCAGTGCCTATAGCACCCCTGAGGCCAAGCCAAGAAGAGTTCTCAAACTTTCGCAGTAGAAGCCCACACAATGGGTGATTTCTCTGCACCAAACACTCCGAAGTGTGGAAGCGCAAGGTTTGTGGACTGGCCGGATGCCACTCTGCCCTCAGTCCAATCACCCAGGTCCAGGGGAAGCACAACCCTGAGAAGCAATCACTGCATGCATGCTAAGTTGCTTTAGATGTGCACGACTCTTTGCGACGCTATGGACCACAGCCCACCAGGCTCTTCTGTCTATGGGATTCTCCAGGCAAGAATACTGGAGTGGGTTTCCATGCCCTCCTCCAGGGGATCTTCCCAACCCAGGGGTCAAACCCACCCCTCTTATGTCTCCTGCGTTGGCAGGTGGGTTCTTTACCACTGGCACCACCTGGGAAGCCCAATCACTGCATTTATGAAACTTAACCTCCTTGAATGTTCAAACAATGGCATTCACATTTACCACGGGTTTGCCCACTCTCTTATTGGTAACGCAGTATTTGTGACACATGCTCAGTAAATGGAGACAGACCAGTGTGCCAAGATGACTCTTCTCTTTAGGAGATTTTCTGATCACTGTATTACTTCACACACTTTAGCCGAGATGTTTTTTAAAATGAAACTTTTCTTCAAGGGGAAAAAAAATGCTGCAAATGGAGTCACCAGAAAAGCAACTAGGAATATATTTTTTTCAATTCATAATGCAAGGCATTAATTTCCTTAATCTGCAAAGAACTCTAAATCAATTAGGGAAAGGGTAAAAACTCAGTATAAATTGGGCAATATATATAAATAAAGAGCTCACAAGCAAGGAACTACAATGGATATTGATAGCTCATTAATAATAAAAGGAATGTAATTAAAACTAAAACCACATCTGCTTTCATTATAAATTTTGCAAAAAAAAAAAATATTTAAGACATACATTGGAAAGGATGTTGAGAAACAAGTGTTCTCATGTACTGCTACTGGGGATTTACACTGGCTCAACCCCAGTGCTGGAAATGAAACAACTTGTAGCATTAAAAATGCATATGCCCTGTAATTCAGTCGTTCCACTGACTGTTCTTACTGTACAAAGATATCCACTGCTGCATTGTTTGCAATTATAAAAGATTGAACCCAACAGGGGACAAATTAAACAAGTCACTGTTTGAACACACAATGGAAAACTGAACAGCCATGAAAAAGAATGTACACAAGGATAAGGCAAGGCTGATAAGATGAACTGATAAATGAAAAGAACAAGAGAGAACAGTGTGGATCACACACTATCATGTGCCATGCCAAAAAAAAAAAAAAAGGTACATTTTTGTAATTGTGTAATTCCCTCTCTCCAAAACAACAGAAAGAAAGAAGGAAAAGAAGAACCACTAGGAAGAGTGATTGCTTCTGGGAAGAAGAATTGGATTGCTAGGATTTATGGGAAAGTGACTTCTTTTTCACTGTGTATTTTCTCAAACCTTTTGAACTGTGGACATATAGTACTGATTATAAACAATGAAATTAAAATAACCTAAAAAATATCCAAAAAGGCAGAGACTAGGAGAAAATATTTATAAAACACATATCTGGATTCACATCCAAAATATGCCAAGACTTCTCAAAGCTCAACAATAGAAAAATAAAACAAAAATGATTTTTAAATTACCAAAAGAATACTTTATGTAAACCAACACTCCAAAGAAGAAATATGACCAAAGCATGTAAAAAGATCCACAGCATCCTAAGAGAAATGCAAATTAAGCCCACACTAAGATAACTTTACACACTTATTAGAATGACCTTTTTAACATGACCTAACTAGAGCTGGTGAGTACATGGAATAGCTGAAACTCTTCCGCACAATACCTCGTGCTGACAGGGATGAGAAATGATACACCTATTTTGGACAGCACATTTTCCTTTAAAGTAAACTGATGCCTACCAAATGACCTAGCAATCTCACTTTCAGATATTTACTCTAGAGAAATGAAAATACATCCATACAAAAACCTGTATGCTCATGTTCATAGAAGCTTAGTTGGAAATTGCCAAAAATCAAAAATGACCCAAATGTCCCTCAGCTGGTGAATGGATAAACTGTGGTATATTCAGACAATAAAATACTACTCAGAAACAGACAAAAAACACCAAAACAAAACAAACAAGCAAAACATAAAGAAAAAAACTAAGGTACTGAAAGAACATGGGTAAATTTCAGGAGCATTATACTAAAACTGCGTTATATTAAAAGCGGTAAAGAACCTACCTGCCAGTGCAAGAGATGTGGGAAACCTGGGTTCCATCCCTGGGTCGGGAAGATCCCCTGAAGGAGGGCATGGAAACCCACCCCAGTGCTTTTGACTGGAGAATCTCATGGACAAAGGAGCTTCACAGGCTATAGTCCATGGGGTTGCAAAGAGTCATACACGACTGAAGCAGCTTAGGACACAGCATGCATACTAAGTAAGAGCAGCCAGTTACAAGATTATATACCATGCTGCCAACCATACAACATTCTGGAAAAGGCAAAACAGGTCAGTGGTTATCGGGAAAGGAAAACAGGGATTGGCTACAAAGGGGTCCTTTCGTGGATAATGCGATTATTACACAACTGTGTACATTTGTCCGAGTTCATAGAACCGTGGTTGGCTATCTAGACTCTGTCTCCTGAAGAGACTGAAAAGGGTCATGAAAAATTCAGGCCGTTCTGCCTGACTCCCTGGGAACATGCCTAACCATCTTTCTTCAAAGATGCTAGAGTCTCTACAAAGGCAGACAGAGCCCTGTTTCAATCATGTTGCCCCCAGGGAAATGCATTTACTGACTTTATCTACCACAAGTGCTGAGTGACAATATTATCTTTCCCCACTAGACAGGGAGATTTCAAGTTTGAATGTAATCTTAATTAGATGCTCCTCTTTGCAACTTGATTATGGAGACAGTTGCACTGAGGTGAGAAGGAGATGGGAGAATTTCATCAAAGCCAGTCACTGGGAAAGTAACATGAGGCTAGATGTAGAATCCAAAGAGGATATGACAGGTACCCCTCTTTATAACCTTGTCCGTTGCTCTGACAATTATCCCTTTAGTGGACATTTCTAATTTGACTGTCCAGTATATTTATTATATATTATAAAAACGATCATTTCAAACAATTTATTTGAATGATGCTCACTTTTAAAATATGAGCTTGAACACACACACACACACACCTATTCAAATGCCCTGCTGAAGTGCTTTGTCTTCAGTAATCTAGAATTACCTGCACCTCCTGGTTATTGGTTTCATTACTCTGACAGCTGAAATAACATGCTCATGGCTTGCATGAGTCTTGACTGTTTGGGGTTAGGAAAAGACTGGACAGGTTATGCATGATATTTTATAAATTAACTTGAGCTCTGTGCTTGTCGACAGCGCTACAAAGTTTAATCACATGAATGGTACTTGAGGGGAGCGCAGGGCAGGGGCAGGAAGCAGGCACACGCAGAAGGTTCCACTTGACTAGACCCCATTGTCATGAGAAGCCAGGTGTCACCCCTTGCAGTGTAAAGGAATCAAATAATCTAATCTTTCAAGACAGATTCAACCAATCCACTCTACCTTGAAAGAGATAAATTGGTACATAAAGTACAAAAAGTAATCCCTTTGATAAGCATGTTTTTATATCTGCCTCATGACTGTGAAACTAGAGAGCAGATTTAACACTGGTTATTAATATGTTAAAGTTTAAAGCTGAAAAAAAGAAAGAGAAAGGAAAGGAGGGAAAGGAGAGGCAGCAGCAGCAGTGGTGTTGGTGAAAACCACGATGCTGTGACCGTTTCCTAACTGCCTCCTCGGAGCCCAGCATCTCCCCCGGAAACGCACAGGGAGGGGCTGCAGCCGCAGGAGCAGAAACAGCGGCATGTCAGGGGCCTTCCCGCTCCTTCCCTCCTAAGCCTAGACCAGCAGAACTCAACCGCCCAGAAGATCCAGTGGCAGGAACTTCCTTATTCCACTTAGAAAAGACGAATTCCAACGAAACGAGTTACTCTGCGCTAGTGGGACTGGTGGGTTGAACCTCGTGTGACTTCCCCCAGATGCCACTAGCATGGGCAGAAAGGGAATTTTTAAGGAGATCAAGTGACAGGGACAAAGAGAAGAAGAGAAAGCAACAGTGGAGAGGAGACAGGTACGACAGCCCTCTTGGAAGCTGGGTGTTGGCTGGAGCTGGGCAAGCCAGCCCAGCAGAGCCTGGAGACCTTCAAGAGAAGTTCAGACACCCACGTTGGGAAGCGGGGAGTCAGCAGCACTGTGGCTCTCCTCTCTGACCCTGAAGCTGAGGGGCTGTGGATCCCAGGACCCCATCCAACCCCATCCAGCAGCTGCTGCCCTCCAACTCTTGCAAGGCCTGAGAAGTCACCCCAGGAAAACAGAAACAAAGAAACCCAGGCTCAGGGAAATGGTCATAGCAGCGTAAGACAGGAGACTGGAAATAGAATCAAGGGAAGGTGTGCGCCTGAAGGGTGGGGAGACCTCCTTCTCAGGGCCCCACCTACTCCAACCATCGCGCAGGGTCAGATGCAGAATTCCCGCCTCTGGAAACTTTTTTCAGTATCTAGCACTTGTCTTTTTCTAATATGGTTGGTATTTATGGCAAGTGTCATTACGTGTCAGGAGCAGGGGGCTTTGTAGATGTACCTATTCAGAGTTCACAAAACAGATAGGGTTGTGTTTAAGTTATGAAGTATAATTGTGAAGTGGGTACCTCTGATTCCACCACCCAACTTCAGAAGGTGCCGTGGCCAATCAACATGGAAGCCGCGTGTATCCTCCCACCCATGACGCTACCTCTGCTCAAAAGGAACCACCACCCTTAAGTCTGTGCTTCTCCTTCTCTTGCTTTTTAAAAAAATAATGTTGTTAATTGTGCATGTATTCCTAACTGATACACTTTTTTTTTAACCTTTTTGGGTAGTTAGCTTGATAAAAGCGATATCATCTTATCTGACTCAGAAAGTCTGAGAAAGTAATTTTCACTTGTCATTATATTTGTTTGCTTGTTGGCTGTGCCACTGAGCATGCAGGACCTTAAGTCTTGTCACCAGGGACTGAACCTGAGCCCCCTGCAGTGGAAGCAGAGTGTCTTAAACACAGGGCTGCCGGGGAAGTTCCTCATCATTACCTGTTGGTGGACAGCATTAGCTAGTTCATTTTCTTAAGTATGAAATATTCCTCTGAGTTAATATACTCTCCCTTTACTTATACACTTTCTTGTGGATGGAGATTTAATTTGTTCTCATTTTGGCTACTACCTACTACGATAACTGCTGAAAGTGTTCTGATACATGCCTTTTGAGTGCCCATGGAAGGGAGCATCTCCAAAGTATACAGACAATTGTTGGGTCATAGTATTAACTTACAGGCAAGTTTATAAGATATTGTTTTTCAAAGTATTTATGTCAGTTTACTCATATCAACTGAGTGTATGTTCCTGTTCTTTTTATTTCGAACATTTGATCTTAACAGATTTTTTTTTTTTTTAATTTTCAGAAGTCATTGGCAAAAAAGTATTCCATGGTGGCCTTTTTATTTTCTCAACTACCCACAAGATTGAACTTATCCTCGTAGGTTTATTGACTTTTTATTTCCATCTCTGTGAAATGTATATTCATATCCTTTGCTATTTTTTTAATTGGATTGATTGGTTTTGGGTTTATAGTAGTCCTTTATATATGCTGAATATTAGTCCTTTATTAAGAGTGTGTGTTACTAGGATGACCCAGAGGGATGCTATGGGGAGGGAGGTGGGAGGGGGGTTCAGGATGGGGAACATGTGTACACCCATGGCAGATTCATGTTGATATATGGCAAAGCCAATACAATATTGTAAAGTAATTAGCTTCCAATTAAAATAAATAAATTTAAATTTTTAAAAAGAGTGTGTATTACTACGAGCTTCTATGAGTTTTACAGTCATCTGTTTTTTTTTTGTTTTTTTTTAGAGTGAATGGATTTATTTTACATAACAAATGTGTGACAGTCACTAATAGTTCTTTTTTTGGTTTGGTTTTGTTTTTTATTTTATTTTACTTTACAATACTGTATTGGTTTTGCCATACATGGACATGAATCCACCACGGGTGTATACCAGCTCCCAATCCTGAATCCCCCTCCCACCTCCCACCCCATATCATCTCTCTGGATCATCCCCGTGCACCAGCCCCAAGCATCCTGTATCCTGTATTGAACATAGATTGGCACTGCATTTCTTACATGACAGTATACATGTTTCAATGCCATTCTCCCAAATCATCCCACCCTCTCCCTCTCCTTCAGAGTCCAAAAGTCTGTTCGATACATCTGTGTCTCTTTTGCTGTCTCACATACAGGGTCATCATTACCATCTTTCTAAATTCCATATATATGTGTCAGTATACTGTATTGGTGTTTTTCTTTCTGGCTTACTTCACTCTGTATAATCGGCTCCAGTTTCATCCATCTCATTAGAATTGAATCAAATGTATTCTTTTTAATGGCTGAGTAATACTCCATTGTGTATATGTACCATGGCTTTCTTATCCATTCATCTGCTGATGGACATCTAGGTTGCTTCCATGTCCTGGCTATTATAAACAGTGCTGCAATGAACATTGGGGTACATGTGTCTCTTTCAATTCTGGTTTCCTCGGTGTGTATGCCCAGCAGTGGGATTGCTGGGTCATAAGGCAGTTCTATTTGAATTTTTTTAAGGAATCTCCACACTGTTTTCCATAGTGGCTGTAGTAGTTTGCATTCCCACCAATAGTGTAAGAGGGTTCCCTTTTCTCCACACCCTCTCCAGCATTTATTGCTTATAGACTTTTGGATCACAGCCATTCTGACTGGTGTGAAATTGGTTTGTTTTTTTTTTTTTAAAAAAAACAATGATTTCTAGAGAATACCTAAATTACCAAAGAAATTATTCATATTCAAGGTTAAGAAGTCTCAATATAATTTTTTTAAAAAAAGGCTAATTCTCCCCAAAGCAGTCCATAGATTCAGTTCACTTCCAGTCCAAATCTAGTTCTTTTTTTGTTGTGGTTTTTTTTTTTTTTTTTTTTTTTGAGGCAATGGTTATTTTGTGCAAAATGGAGCATGTGTGTTGGAATTGGCAGCCTTTTCCATACTGGTAATAGTCCAGAGGGCATGGGCTAGGAAGTCACAGAGACACAGGTTTAAGTCCTGGTTGTGTGCTCACCAGCTCAACACTTGAGTAAATGACTTCTCTGAGCGTCAACAGGTCTAACACCTAATTGGAATTCAGATGGGATTAAGAATAACTAATGTAGCTTTGTTATAACCAGATAAACACAAAGTCACTATCTAGCACACAGCAAGCATTCAGTAAACGCAGGCTGCCTTCCTCTCCTTTCCTTCACTGTCGTCCCCAGATGCACAGAGCTCTAAGGACTTCCTGAGCTGGAGGGCCCAGCCCCTGTTAGAAAAGAGAGGCTCTCCCCACCTAGGACTGGATGATGAAGTGATGTTCTGGGGCCTGCCAAGAGTGCAAATACCTTTCATCTTTGTCCTAGAACATAATTTAAATCTATTTTTTATCACAAGAACTGGAAAACGCAAGCTACAGAGACAGAGAGCAGCCCAAGGCCTTGACTGTCTCTTTATTCCCTTTGAACTTGATAAAAGCAATACCTGCCCTTCCTTGAGCCCAGAGGTGAAGCTAACAAGAGGCTGATGACATTGAAGCTTCAGGGTGTCTCATTTACACAGGTCCCTCTGAGGCCCTGGAAGCAGTTCTGACAGGGGTGTGTAACCGTATGTTTCTGTGAAATTTTCAAAAGTGAGGTATTTTCACTGCCAGGCAATTAAGGCTGGGTCTTTCTATTGACATTCCCTATGCATGCTTCCCATCACATCCGGTGGTGGAGGAGTGGCCATGAGCAGCTTTGGGGCCAGGCTAAGGGGATGTTAAGTTGGTGAGACATTTAGTTTGGTTTTCATGGAATACGCGCATGTGATTTGCAGTCACTTCCTTGTAGAGGTGAGTTAGTAAGGACTGTCCTAGTGGTCTCCTGGCTCCCGGGGTCACTCTTCCTCCCACCACGTGGATCCGTGTCACGACATCCAGATGCAAGGCCAGAGGTCCGGATGCAGCCCTGTGCTGCACAGCATGTCCAACACCGAAACTAGAGGATGGGAGGAGGGAAACCACAGAGCCAGAAGAAGCTGGTCTGAAATATCCTTCCAAATCTCGTGGCTCATATATTCATGCGAAAGCAACTTGAGCTATTTTAAAACTTGACAACAACCTTAAACATTTCCACGACATCATCAGTGATTTTTATCTGTCTTTCTGAGAGTAGTTGTTTGGGAAGCTAAAAGAAGCTTTCCAAACTATCAATAATAACCTCCCCCTCAAACTTTTTTTAATTAACCATGCCACAGGAAGGACTAAATTATCTTGTCTTGTTATCTGTAAAAAATATCACAAAATTGTCATTAAAGAGGATACAGCCAGAAGATCTAGGGAAAAAAATTACCTAGTATGTCAGACAGATAATTATAAATTATGAGGCTTTTGGGACATTTGCAAAATTTGCCAGCTTTAAATTTATTTTCTAGCTTATAATTTATTTTCTATTCTACACATCCTCTTTCATACCCAATTTGATTAATCTGTAACTAAGTATTCTTATTCTGAGAGGATCCCACAATTGCCTAAGATTCAGACCCACAAAACCGAGATCTATCCTTTGTCTTACCCGAAGGGAAGACTCTCCAGTTTAATGAGTGGCCTTGGGCCCCAGCGTGGATGTTACTCACAGGACCGTGGAGGAGACCTTGGGGGGCGGCCGCCGTGCAGTCAGTGCTAGGAGCCAGCACTGGATGGGGTGGCCCAGGGGACTGCTGCTAAGTCGCTTCAGTTGTGTCCAACTCTGTGTGACCCCATAGACGGCAGCCCACCAGGCCCCCCGTCCCTGGGATTCTCCAGGCAAGAACACTGGAGTGGGTTGCCATTGCCTTCTCCAATGCATGAAAGTGAAAAGTGAAAGGGAAGTCGCTCAGTCGTGTCCGACTCTTCGCGACCCCATGGAACACGGCCCACCAGGCTCCTCTGTCCATGGGATTTTCCAGGCAAGAGTACTGGAGTGGGGTGCTATCGCCTTCTCCGGGCCCAGGGGACAACTGCTCACAACTCTCTTGCCTCATTTGGGGCAAGTAATGGACACTCTACACACACATACACCCCAAGCCAGCAGTGTTTACCAACATGGCCTTGGGCAGGATATCCTCTGCAATCTCCTCCTCCACAGCTCTGCGGCCCACTGGGATCCAGGGACTTCCGGTTACAGTCCTTAAGGAGGGTCAAGGAGAGTCTGAGAACCCCACCTGCTTCCAGCCTGAAAGGAGTCAAACTAAACAGGCAGAGGATCTCCCTTCTGCCCTCCACCCCCACCCCGGGAATTCGGAAGAGGAAATGAGATAGTAAGTATGAAACCCTTCAGGCAGTCAGGAAGCATTTGTGGAATCCAAACAAAAGATGTAATCAGAGTTTAGGTCCGGAAGCAGCCGAGGTTTGTTTGAAGAGTAGAGATGTTATCGTTCAGTCTGAACAAGACCCAGTTCTGTCCCCTGACCCTGGGCCACCGCAGGGATGTTTGTGACCAACCAGGCTCTGCAAGTATTTGAAACTGCAAAGGGGCCACCGGAGCTGCCGAGGCTGGGGTGTAACATCGTCTTACAGGTGAGCCTTCCCTGCCCTGCCCTCAGGCTCTCAGACCATTGCTTTGGTTTTCTGAGCACTCTAGAAGTCCTAAGGTCCCCTGGAATTTGAACTTGAGGTTCCAGGACAGACCAGGCCAAATGCTCCTGTCTGGCATGCCTCCAAACAGTATCCATCAGTCCTGCTCCAATTCATGCCTCAGTGAAAGCACATGAGATTTGGGAGGTGCTTTACAGGGAGAGGCCGAGGG
>SJYV01009278.1:666447-731944 GCA_006410875.1 Neotragus pygmaeus | reverse complement strand
GGGCAGGGGGAGACGGCCAGACTTGATGGGGGGGATAAACAACTTGGCTAGAAAAGCCTGTCCGTTCACTCCAGCTTTCCAGGAAAACAACTATCAAAGGCTCACTGAGATAAAACATCCATTTCTGTGTATTCAGTGGTACCTCATCTCCCTGCTCCCCACCTCCATCTATCAATCATCCTTACAGAAGTGATTCTAGTGAAATGGACAGTGAAAATTAAAACTGCCCAGGGCATCTCTCTTTTCACCTGAACCTTGCAGGTCCTGTGTCTGCAAGCTGCTCTGGTCTTTCCCAGACAGTGACGGGGACTGGGCCTGTCTCCATTTTCCGCTAAATCTGTCTACAGTGCAGGCATTTAGTCTCATCACAAAGAATACTGAACATCGTACCAAAAAATTCAGTGTCAAAAACAGCAGTCTGTCTCATAGATGATAGGCAAGGTCCTTCTCCGGCACAGCAAGGAAGGAAGGAAGTGTTAGTTGCTCCGTCGTGTATGACTCTTTGCAAACCCATGAACTGCAGCCCGCCAGGCTCCTCTGTCCATGGGACTCTCCAGGCAAGAATACTGGAGTGGGTTGCCATTTCCTTCNTTGAGAGATTCACGAGCACGGTGGGGCACACTGCTTACCAAGCCCTTCCTCTTCTCACTTTCCCATGGATTCCTACCCTGTCTGAAGCCCTAGACTCCTAACCCTTTCCTCAGGATGGTATATAAGTCTCAAATGTTGGGCTGGCTTTTGAGTCTCACATCTTTTGGGGGCTCCCCTTTGTACACATGTCCATAATTAAATGGTTTTTTTTCTCCCATCAATCTATCTTTTTCAGAGGGGAGGTCTCAGCCGAGAACAATGAAGGGTAAAGGGAAAATTATTTTTTCTTAAGGAAATGGCAACCCACTCCAGAACTCTTGCCTGGAGAATCCCATGGATGGAGGAGCCTGGTGGGCTGCAGCCCATGGGGTTACAAAGAGTCAGACACGACTGAGCGACTTCACTTTCACTTTCACTTTACACAGTGCTAAGGGCATCCCTGTCGGCTCAGTGGTAAAGAGTCCTCTGCCAATGCAGGAGAGGTGGGTTGGATCCCTAGGTTGGGAAGATCCCCCTGGAGAAGGAAATGGCAACCTACGNACTTTCACTTTCACTTTACACAGTGCTAAGGGCATCCCTGTCGGCTCAGTGGTAAAGAGTCCTCTGCCAATGCAGGAGAGGTGGGTTGGATCCCTAGGTTGGGAAGATCCCCCTGGAGAAGGAAATGGCAACCTACGCCAGTATTCTTGCCTGGGAAATCCCATGGACAGAGGAGCCTGGTGGGCTACAGTCCATGGAGTCACAAATGAGTCAGACACGACTCAGTGATTAAACTACACAACAACACAGTGCTAAAGCAGCCACAGACAACATGTAAATGAATGGATATGACCACGTTCTAATGAAACATCATTTATAAAAATCAGCAGTAGACAGATTTGGACCATAGCCTAGCACTGTTCTAGAACTCAGTACGCCAGCCCTTCTGTCAAATTCTCTTCTGTGTAGCATTTCAATCCCTTTTTGTGTTTTTCTATCCATCCTTCATGAAGTTGAAGAATGCATGGTATCATCCTTGAAAGCACAGCCTCGCTGTGGACTTGAAGAGTATACCAAGGTTATCAGTGCAGCCCTGTGATACCCCCTTGCTCCCACTCTCTGGAGAGGAACAGAGAAGGACAGTCACATCCCCAGGAGCAGGAAGGGAATGGAGATCAGGGCAGACAGGAGAACCTGAGCTCTTAGGATGCAAGGGATGTTGAAACCAACTGCACTGTCTCCTCTTTTCACAGAAAGAGGAAACCAAAGTCTAAAGAAAACAAAGAACTTGCTTGTGCCCACTTTTCCACACGATGGAGACCTGTCACAGGGCGCCGGTTCTGACCTCCTGGCCCGTCAGGCCACGTGAACCGACAGGGCTGGGGGCTGCTGTCCTTGTCTTTCTGGCTTTCTCTCCCACTGCTTTCCTCTACGGAGAAGGCAATGGCACCCCACTCCAGTACTCTTGCCTGGAAACTCCCGTGGAGCCTGGTGGGCTGCAGTCCATTGGGTCGCTGAGTTAGACACGACTGAGCGACTTCACTTTCACTTTTCACTTTCATGCATTGGAGAAGGAAATGGCAACCCACTCCAGTGTTCTTGCCTGGAGAATCCCAGGCATGGCGGAGCCCAGTGGGCTGCCGTCTGTGGGGTCGCACAGAGTCGGACATGACTGAAGCAACTTAGCAGCAGCAGCAGCAGCTTTCCTCTAAGCACATCAGTGATGACCTCTGATGGATGGTACTTACTAGACCTCTCCCTGGGGGTTTTGGTGTTGAAGATGGAGAGCGGGTTGTAGCGGTTAAGGGTGGGCTCCAGGAATGCCACTGGTATGGCGGCTGCCAGTGAGGCCAGGCATTCTCCAAGGGCAGGACGCTGCCTGGAAACAAAGAAGTCCATTTAGCAGTGGTGCCACCTCCGTGCTGGCCCCATGCACTGGTGGACCAGGCCTCTTTCCCAGGATGTCTCGGGCCACTTCCCCACAGGTGGCTCCAATGGACATGCTGGGCCTCGAGCTCAGCTGGATTGCATGTTCTTCCCTTCGCTCCCCTTCTTCTGGACACTAACCAATGGTTTACAATGGTCTCACTCCCTGCTACCTAGTTCTTAAATAACTAAGGTGATGTATACTGTGTAGCTTTGTTCTCTCCCAGCATCTCTGAGAGCAAGTTTGGCTGGCATCCAAATTGAATCGGATCCTCCCAGTTCTTAAAATGTTTAACAATCTTTCATGGAATTTCTTTGTCTATTCCCTGTTATAGGTAGAGCTTGTGTTGACCAATGGGAACTGTAGACAATGGGCCCCAAACACCAATAAGGCACCAAATTAAAGTTCTGCCTTGCAAGATAAATGACATGTCCAAACCAAATTGCTTGATGTAGACAAAAGAAATAGTAACACCTATTACTTCTTTTTCTTCCACAAACACTTGAGTGTCCACCATGCACTAAACTTTCATTTTTAAGTCTTCCTGTGAAAGACACAATCAATCACAATCAAAATGCTTGGGATTCCTAGTTCAGATGTCTAGTTCTCCAGCTAAGAGCACTTACGCTTACCTGCAGGGTAACCAAGGCTGCAAGAGTAAGTGATGGACCACAAGCCACTAGCTGGTCAAAGCAGAGCTAGTACTGAAAGAGTGCTTCCCCTCTCAGACCTGGGCTTAGCCCTGGATTTGTATTATCTAATCCAGCAGGTTCTTTCTGCTACTGAGATGATATACAGTCATAGTGCTGGCTCAAAGGGCCCCATAAAGGGGCTGACATCTGCTGCTTCCTGATGAATGGGAGACGAGAGCCATCTGTTTTCCACCCATCAATATCTTTTCCCTGCCACTCTCTGGCATTCGATCACAGACAGACTATACACACCTGCCTTGTGAGTTACATACGTGATGCCAGTTTCCAAATACAAGGAAAAATTTCTTCAAATAAACCAATAATGTGAGTCCTTTGTGAGACATGATACAAAGGTAACTAGTAGAAAAGGCATACGTTAGGTCAATAATTAAGAGACGAAAGGGATTACAGGATTTAAGCCCCTCTTGTTTGCCTTCCTCTGTGACTGATGAGCTTAAACTCATCAGTATGAATGTGGATACTGTGCATGAAGCCCACCAGGAGAAGCCTTGGGGGCAGAGGATGTCAGGCTGCACATTGGGAGATATTACAGAGCCATTATGGAGAAAACTGTCAGCTAGAGGGGGCATGCTTGGAGCCGAGCAAACGTGTACCCCACTATTGCAGTTCTGCAGGGACAGAAAGGCATTAAGTTCTCACAGTTACCTTCAGTTCCCACCAAAACCCACGCCCAACAACATGTACACTCTGCTATATCTAAAATGGATAATCAACAAGGACCTACTGTACAGCACAGGGAACTCTGCTCACTGAGGCATACCAGGCTGTTATGTGGCAGCCTGGATGGGAGGGGAGTTTGGGGGAGAAGCAACACTATATATATATATAGCTGAGTCCCTTTGCTGTCCACCTGAAACCATCACAACATTATTAATCTGCTATACTCCAATATAAAATAAAAAGTTAAAGAAAAGTGCTATGAAAAGGAAAAAGAAATTCATACCCAGCATCCCATTAATTGTCCTTCACTATGACAACAGCCAACTTCCCTGGTGGTTCAGACAGTAAAGCGTCTGCCTACAATGCGGGAGACCTGGGTTCAATCCCTGGGTCGGGAAGATCTCCTGGAGAAGGGAATGGCAACCCTCAAACTACTGCATAATGGCACTCATCTTACATGCTAGTAAAGTAATGCTCAAAATTCTCCAAGCTAGGCTTCAGCAACACAGGAACTGTGAACTTCCAGATGTTCAAGCTGGTTTTAGAAAAGGCAGAGGAACCAGAGATCAAATTGCCAACATCTGCTGGATCATGGAAAAAGCAAGAGAGTTCCAGAAAAACATCTATTTCTGCTTTATTGACTATGCCAAAATCATACAGTCACTTTGACTGTATGGATCACAATAAACGGTGGAAAATTCTTCAAGAGATGGGAATACCAGACCACCTGACCTGCCTCTTGAGAAACCTATATGCAGATCAGGAAGCAACAGTTAGAACTGGACATGGTACAACAGATTGGTTCCAAATAGGAAAAGGAGTACATGAAGGCTGTATGGTTGTCACCCTGCTTATTTAACTTATATGCAGAGTGCATCATGAGAAATGCTGGACTGGAAGAAGCCCAAGCTGGAATCAAGATTTCTGGGATAAATATCAATGACCTCAGATATGCAGATGAATACCACCCTTTTTCTGGCAGAAAGTGAAGAGGAACTAAAAAGCCTCTTGATGAAAGTGAAAGAGGAGAGTGAAAAAGTTGGCTTAAAGCTCAACATTCAGAAAACGAAGATCATGGTATCCGGTCCTATCACTTCATGGGAAATAGATGGGGAAACNTAAAAAAAAAAAATCCATTTCTGTGTACACTGAATACCAAGACAGTGCAGACAGGGTCCTCTCCCATCCTTGCAATAACCCTTGAAATAACAAGTGAGCTAGTAAGAGGCAGGATGCACTCAGTTTTCTCAGATTCCAATTCTGTACAATGTTTGGTGTATAAATTCAAGAACCATAGGAACCTCTCCTATGAGAGTTTCCCAGGAGTTCCAGGCTTGGGAACCAGGTCTTGGAAAGGAAAGATGCGGGTAGAGACAGAGGTCAAGGATGAGGAGGAGGGGGTGTGGGCGTGTTGAGTGGTGTCCCCTAGCTCTTGGAAGGGATGACAAAAAAGAAAAGAAGAGCTATAGATTTGTATAGTCCTAGCCTAAGAAACAAGAAGAAAGCACGAAGTATACTGTTATTAATCAGAAGATGTAAAACTGTATACCTGAAGCTGAGATGTTTAGCTCAGACTTGCCCAGAATCTAACCAAGCTGAAGTTGTCTCTTGAGAAAAGTTTTTTTCATTGTTTAAAACTATCACACACGCACACACACACACACACACACAAAGTAGTATAAGATAATAGGTCAACAATTATTCTCCATCCAAACCAAACAAATACTGCTTCCTCCTCTGAAAACAGCTGTGCTCTGGGCTGTGCCTAGTCAGCCACGCCCGACTCTGTGTGATCACATGGGGTGTAGCCCATCAGCTCCTCTGTCCATGGGGATTCTCCAGGCAAGAATACTGGAGTGGGTTGTCATTTGCCATTCCCTTCTCGGGGATCTTCCCAACTCAGGGATTGAACCCAGGTCTCCCACACTGCAGGTGGATTCTTTTCCGTCTGAGCCACCAGAGGGACTTATTGTTTCTTCCTCTGGAAAGAGCAGGTTTGCTAAATAGTTTCAAGTAATTGGAAAAAGGGGCCTTTTAAGAAATGTTTTCGATGGTGCCATCTGGTGGACTCATCCTAAAAGTGCTATCTGTTCTTGCAATTAAATGGACTTGGGAGGACAGATCCTAGTACATAATGAGACATTTGGTCCCTCAATTTTTCCCTGTGGTTTTCCATTATTTTCCCTCTGGGCATTCTTAACCTCCTTTCCATTCTATTACAATCAACTGATCCTTGAAGTTCCCCCTTTCATTTCATAGCTTTTCTGCTGCATTAAAGCCATTATATAGCAAGATTTACAGCAATGTCAAGAATAAAGAAAACTGTTGTAAAATTACCAGGAACAACATTATAAACTGGCAATGAAATTGGCCATAATGCACAGCTGGTATTTATGTGGGCCACCTGTTCCATTTTAGCCACTCCTGATCGACTGCTTTCACCCCATTCACTGTATTCCGAAAGCCCTTTCACTTGCCTCCTTCTCCTCCAAAGGATTTCAGAAATGATGATAATTTCTAGAATGTGCTAAGGCCTCACATCAAGCCAACCTTGCTTGTCCATCTGGCCGTTAGCATGCCTAGAAGCCATTATGGCTGATTCTTCCTTCTGAGTCTTTGAGCTCTGCCAAAACCCAGACAACAGACAGAACAGTTTCACCAAAACTCACAGCAGCTACAAGATACACTTAATCCCAACACACATATTCATACCAGAAAATCAAATGAAATGTTCGAGAAGCTATGTACTTCATGACTATGGGAAGGTACTAAGAGCCATAATTTGTAGGAGCAGCTCCCATTTAATGAGCACCTACTCAGTACAATTTGAAATTTTTACATACTACTAATCCTTGAAGGAAATGACAACCCACTCCAGTATTCTTGCCTGGAGAATCCAATGGACAGAGGAGCCTGGCAGGCTNGGAGCAGCTCCCATTTAATGAGCACCTACTCAGTACAATTTGAAATTTTTACATACTACTAATCCTTGAAGGAAATGACAACCCACTCCAGTATTCTTGCCTGGAGAATCCAATGGACAGAGGAGCCTGGCAGGCTACAGTCCATGGTGTCGTAAGAGTTGGATATGACTTAGCGACTAGATATCAATCCTTGCAACAATTCTGGAAGATTGGTTGAATCAGTTATTCATTGCCTCTATGACTTCAGTAAATACTTTTACCAACTTCAGTTTAAAAATTGTCAGTCTATCAACAGTATACTCATGTAGTGAGATTTCAGTAATAATAGCTAAGAGCCACCATATCCCTATTCTATGCTAAGGATCCTTATGAGAACTCTCCATATTACTTCATTTTATTTAGTCACAATGCACTTATAAGGGCTTCCCAGGTAGGACTAGTAATAAAGAATCTACCTGCCAATTCAGGAGATGCAAGAGATATGGGTTTAATCTGTGGGTCAGGAAGATTCCCTCAGGTAGGAAATGGAAACCAACTCCAGTGTTGTTGCCTGGAAAAATTCCATGAACAGAGGAGCTGGAGGGCTACAGTCTATGGGGCCACAGAGAGTCAGACACGACTGAGCAACTAAACACAGACACACATTTATGATGTACTATGAATATGCTCATTTCATAAAAGAATGCTGACACCCAAAGGAGTTAAGTTACTTGCCAAAGCCAAGAGCTAATAAGTGACAAAGCCAGGATATGAACCCAAGAAGTCATATTCCAGTGCTCTTTTGATAACTGTGACTACAACTTAATAATTAACTTTTTAAAAAAATCAATGAATCAAGTCAGCATGAACGTTGGAGTAAAGACCCAGAAGTTCTCTTCTCCCTAGAAGCAATGAGAAAATTGGCAAAAACTACCACTATCAACTTTTTTCAGAACGCCAGAAATGAATCAAAAGCTTGCAGCAGTTGGGAAAGCATGTAATTAAAAACCAGCTGAATCTTGCTGAGAACAATGAGCTCTGTGGGTTTGCTTAACTGAGTCCGATCTCTAACTCTCTAGCTCAGCAGGAAACTTGAAAGTCATTCCCAGTGAAGGCTCAGAGCCACCAGAAGAAGCAAAGTGGAACTGGAGCTCTTTCAAGGCCCCATTCGCAAAGAATTACCGTTATCTGACCTATCTGTCAGACTTCCCGGGGGGTTCTCTGAAAGACTACACTTGCAAAGCTGTCTGTGTGTGTATTAGTCACTCAATCATATCTGACTTGACTGTAGCCTGCCAGACTTCTCTGTCCATGGAATTCTCCAGCCTACCCCACTCCCTTCTCCAGGGAATGTTTCCAACCCAGGGACTGAACCCAGGTCTCCTGCATTGCAGACAGATTATATTACCATCTGAGCCACTGTACTTGACCTGACCTGGAGACTTGCTGGTTCAATCCCGATCCAATCGTTAGCTGACCACTAAGCAAACCAGAGAGAGATTTCAATGGCCACAGATGATAAATACAGACTTTATAGAACAAGTTCAGAAAAGTCACCAAATAAACAAAAACAACTAACAATACTCCCTGGGGAAGGGAGAAAACCTGATTTCCAGAGGTGCCACATTATATACTGTTTTAAATGGCTAGTTTTCTACAGAATTTCCAACGTATGGAAAGAAACAAGCATGGCTCTTTAAAAGGACATAAAATGATCAATAGAAGTTATCCCTGAGGAAGTAGAGACAGGGGCTGTGCTCTAAAAGACTTTAAATCAGTCATTTTAGATAGACTCCAAAAGCTAAAGGAAATCATGTCTAAAGAATTAAAACAATGTCTCACCAAATATAGAATATTCATAAAAGGATAGAAATTGTATACTAAAAGTATGGAAATTCTGGAGTTGAAAAGGACAATAACTGAAATGAAAAATTCACTATAGGGAATAGTATCAAATTAGAACAAGCAGAAGAAAGTGTTGCGTATTTGAAGATGGGTCAACTAATGTTATCTAGTCTGAAGAACAGAAAGCAAGTAGAATTTAAAAATTAACACAGCCTTGGAGGCTCATGGGACACCAACAAGAAACCAACTTATGCAAAATCCCAAAAGGAGAGGAGAGACAAAGGAACAGAAAGAACAATGGAAGAAATATGACTTAAAACTTCCAAATTTGATGAAAAACACTAATATACACATTTAAGAAACTCAACAAAGTCCAAGTGAGAAACATAAACTCAAAGAGATACACAGCCAGACACTTCCTAATCAAACTACCAGAAGATACAGGTGAAGAAATAATAGTGAAAGCACAACAGAGGAGAGAATTATCATGTGCAGGGATCCCTCATCAGCTGATTTCTCGTCATAAAGCATGAATTCCAGAAGATGCTGGACAACACATTCAAAATGCTGAGCTAAAAAGAAAAACCTACTAACAAATAATTCTTTATCCAGCAAAACTATCCTTCACACATGAGAAATTAGGATGTCCTCAGATGGACAGAAACGGAAAGAATCTGTCACTAGACCTGCTCTGCAAAGAGTCATTTAGACTGAAACGAATGCCATTAGGAAGTAAGTCAAATCCATATAAGGAAATAAAGGACCCCAGGAACGGTAACTACATGAGTAAGTATAGAATACTGTAGAAAGGTATTTTTAACATTTTTGTTGAAGTATAGTTGATTTACAATGTTGTATTAATTTCTTCTGCACAGCAAAGTGACTTAGTTATAAATATTTCATTATACATATATATTATTTTTCATAGTCTTTTCCATGATGGTTTATCACAGCATATTGAATCTGGTTCCCTGTGCTATATAGAATGTCAATCCATTCTATATATAGTACTTTGAATCTACTAATCCCAAACTCCCCAAAGCATGTATTATTTTATTATAATTCTTTGTTTCTCCTACCTGACTTGAAAGCTGAATTGTCATAAGTATAAATCTATGTTAATGGGCATACTATGTATAAAATGTAACTTCTACGGTAATAAAAGCACAAAGAAGGAGGGAGGAACATAGCTATATAAGAGCAACATTTTCCTATACTATTGTAATTAAGTTGTGTTATATAAAATAAATTCTAATAAATTATGATAATTATAATATTCAAGGTAATCACAAAGAAACCAATTAAAATATATAGTAAAAGAATCATCAAGGAAATTAAAATAAAACATCAGAAAATATATATGTATATAACAAAAAGGAAGTCAGTAATGGGAACAGCAACAAAAAAAGGCATAAAGTAAATAAAATACAAACAGCCAAATGGCAGGTATAAGCCTATATAATAGACATAGATATAAAATAATTAAACTTTCCAATTAAATGGCAGAGCTTGGCAGGATGGACTTTTTTTTTTAATTACATGATCTAATTCAATAACCTAAACTTCTACTTTGAGAAACAAGAAACAAAGAGAAACTAAACCCAAGGGAAGCAGAGAAAAGAAATAATAAATATCAAAGTAGAAAAAAGAGAGAGAGAATGGATAAATAAATTTTTAAAATACAAAACCAAAACTTAATTCTTTGAAAAGATCCTCAAAATTGAAAAAAAAATCTTTATACTGGTTAGTGGAGGGAGAGAAGTTTTAAATTACTGAAATCCATAGAGAAACAATGTTTCTACTAACCTTTTAGAAATAAAAAAGATTGCAAGGAATACTAAGAAAATTTTATGCCAACAACTTTTATGCCAACTTAGACAACAAAATGGACAAGTTCGAGAAAGACAAGAACAACCTAAACTTACTCAAGAAGAAACAGAAAATCTGACTAGACTTAAAACAAGTAAAGAAATTGAATTATTAATCAAAAACCTCCTACAAAGAAAAGCACATGATCAGATGACTTCATTGGTGAATTCTACCAAATACTTAAAGAAGAATTAATACCAACCCTTCACAAACTCTTCTAAAAAAGAAAACAGAAGGGAAATTTTCTCAACTTATTCTATGAAGCCAGTATTACCTTGATACCAAAGCTAAATGAAGACATCACAAGAAAAGACAATTACAGACCAGTATATCTTATAAATATGGATGCAAAAATCCTCAACAAAATACTAGAAAACCAAATCCAGCAACATATATAATGGGTTATATTCTATGAGGCTTCCCCAGTGACTCAGTGTGTAAAGAATCTGCCTGTAATGCAGGAAACACAGGAGATGTGGTTTAGATCCCTGAGTCTGGAAGATTCCACGAAGGAGAAAAATGGCAAACCATTCTAGCATTCTTACCTGAAAAATCCCATGGAGAGAGGAGCCTGGTGGGCTACAGTTCAAAGAAAGAAAATGAAGTCACTCAGTCCTGTCTGACTCTGCGCCCCCATGGACTGTAGCCCACTAGGTTCCTCCATCCATANTGGCAAACCATTCTAGCATTCTTACCTGAAAAATCCCATGGAGAGAGGAGCCTGGTGGGCTACAGTTCAAAGAAAGAAAATGAAGTCACTCAGTCCTGTCTGACTCTGCGCCCCCATGGACTGTAGCCCACTAGGTTCCTCCATCCATAGAATTTTCCAGGCAAGAGTACTAGAGTGGGTTGCCATTTCCTTCTCCAGGGGATCTTTCCAACCCAGGGATCGAACGCAGGTCTCCCGCATTGCACATAGAGGCTTTTATCGTCTGAGCCAAAGGGTCACAAAAAATTGGAGATGACTGAGTGACTAAGCACCAACACCAGCATATACTCTATGAACAAATAGAATTTATCCAGTGAATGCAAGAGTGGTTCAATATGTAAAAATCAATGTAACACACTGCATCAATAGAACAAAAGTCAAGTACCCATGATAATCTCAATAGAAAAAAAAAAATACAAGACCACTGCATAGCAATAATACTCAATAAACTAGGAATAAAAAAGAATTTTCTCAACCTGATAAAGCAGATATATGAAAACCCCATACTAATACATCTTACTTAATGGTAAAAGGCTGAAAACTTCAGCAACAAGACAAGGATATCTGCTCTAACAACTTCCATTTAATGTTGTACTGAAGATTCTAGCTAAAGGAACTTAGGAAAACAAACGAAGAATTCAGATTAAAAAGGAAGATGTGAAACTAACTCAGTTAACAGATGACATGATCTTGAATATAGAAAAATCCTTTAAAAATCCTTTGAAAAACACACTAGAGTTAATAAATATGTTTATCAAATTTCCAGGGTATAAGATCAAATACAAAAGTCAATTGTACTACGTTAGAAATGAACAAACCAAAGTGAAATTAAGAAAATGGTTCTAAAATAGCACCAAAAAGAACAAAATTTAACAGTAAGTAACAAATTTAATAGGGGCTTCCTGCAATGCAGGAGACACAGGTTCAATCCCTGGGTCAGGAAGATCCCCTGGGGAAGGGAATGGCAACCCACTCCAGTATTCTTGCCTGGAGAATATCATGGACAGAGGAGCCTGGCAGGCTATAGTCCAGGGGTCACAAATAAATTTAATGAATGAAATACAAGACTTGTAAAATAAAAACTACACAACATTCTCAAAAATAATTAAAGAGAAGATCTAAAAATGGAAATACATCCAATATTTATTGATTAGAAGACTAAATATTGTTATGATGGCAATATTCCCCATTTTATCTACATATTAAATGTAACCCCTTTCAAAATTCTAGCTTTCTTTTCTGCATCAATTGACAAAATCATAAAATTCCTATCAAAATGAAAGGGAGCCAGAAGAGTAAAACACTTTTGAAAAGAAAGCAACGTTGGCAGACTCTCCAATTTCAAAACCTACTGCAGAACAACAGTAATCAAGACAGTGAGAAACTAGAATAAGATCAGATATATAGGTCAATAGAACAGAATTGAGAATGCTGAAATAACCCATACACCTATGGTCAATTGATTTTTGACCAGGTGTCAAGATCATTCAGTGTAGAAAAAAATGGTATTTTTAACAGAAGGTGGGGAGAGGGGGTAGCGGTGGTGAATTGGAAGATTGGGATTGACAATACATACAGTATTAATACTAGGCATTAAGTAGATAAATAATGAGAACCTACTGTGTAGCACAGGGAACTCCGCTCAGTGCTCTGTGGTGACCTAAATGGGAAGGAAATCCACAAAAGAAGGGTTATCTGTGTATGTATAGCTGATTCACTCTGCTGTATAGCAGAAACTAACACAGCATTGTAAAGCAAGTATACTCCAGATAAAATTAAAACAAACGAAAAAACGAGATAGTGCTTGGATAACTGGATATTCCCATACAAAAGAATAGACTTGGACCCCTACTTTACACCACATACAAAAAATACCTCAAAACTGAGGATGAAAGACCCAAATGCAATAACTAAATCCATAAAAATCTTATATATTAAAAACTCATAATTTATCAATAACTAAATAGACAAGCTAATTTAATAATGGGCAAAGGATTGGAATGGACATTTGTCCAAAGAAGATACGCAAACCATTAGTAAGCACATGAAGCAATGCTCAGTATCACTGATAATTAAGATATTAATACAAATCAAAACCACAAGGAGATACCACTTCACACCTACTAGGGTATCTATTATAATTTTTAAAATTAAAAAAAAGACAATAGCTAGTGTTGGTGAGGTTATAGAGAAATTTCAACCCTCATATATGTCTTGAGTATATAAAGTGAGGAAGCCACTTTGGAAAACACTCTGCATTCCTCAAAATGTGACCCAGCAGTTCTACTCCTAGGTATATTATGAAGAGAATGAAAATATGATGTGCATCATGAAACATAACATACACACACACAAATGTTATAAAAACACAACACAAATTCTTGTACATGAATATCCACAACAGCATTATTCATAATACCCAAGAGGTGGAAGTAACCATGGATGTCATAAGGCCCAAATCCATCAGCTCTTAAATGATAAACAAAAGCTGGTATATCCATATAATAGACTAGTATATAACCATAAACAGGAGTGAAGTACTACTGATGCTACAGCACAGCTAACCTTTAAAACATCACGCTAAGTAGAAGTCAAACACTAAAGATCAAATAGTCTGATTCCACTTACACACCATGTCCAGAATAGGAAAGTGCATAGAGACAGAAAGCAGATTAGTGGCTGTCAGGGACTGGAGGGAGGAGAAAATGGGGAGTGTCTGCTAAAGTATCAGTTTTCTCTTTGGGATAATGAAATGTTCTGAAATTAGATAATAGTGATAGTTGCATAATCTAGTGAATATACTCAAGAACACTGAATTGTATACTTTAAAATGATGAATTTTATGTTATGTGAATTATATCTCGATTTTAATGACATTCTTAAAGTCAAACAAATCCTTTACATTTATGTAGTGATGTGTAGTTTCCAAATTTCTGTTCTTTACAGCTTCTGGTTTGACTTTCACATTCTTGTCCCATGTGAAAGTCAAATGAGCCTCATGACTCCCCTGGTCATTTGGGGGTTCCGAGTCTTTCCTGTTTTTCTTTGTCACCCCTAAGGCATTGTTTTAATTAGGACCGAAGCCTGGAGCAGCGTTGAACTCTTGTTCAGATTCCACTAGAGAGAACTTGGTCATGTGACTGATAGCTACTGGAGGCTCAGAAATGTGATCTAGCCATGTACCTAGTATCAGAGAAAAATCTGTCCAGCAGATTCTGATGGACAGGCTTCTTTCTTTGCCGCAGACATCAAATTCTTTAGGCTAAACACATTAGAGGACCACCCTGTGAGTCACTAGCCATTTTGCAAAAGCACATCTGGAGATGACCACGACCACCTGTCATAAGAAATCAGTTTCTCTGTCTCACCTGCAGGAACCTCCTTCATCCAGCCCCAGCTCTCAGGCTGCTCTGTGATCCCTAATCCTTACCCTATTGCCTGCTGCAGTTCACCCGGTTTTATAGCAGCAGGTGCTGATCATTCCAGGCCTGCCCCCTTGCTCACATGCCCACTTCTCTCCCTTCACTCCATCTAAAATTTACCCTTCCTCCAAGTCCAGTGTGACCTCTCCTATAACACCATCCTCGACAAGCAGCCTGTGCATGGCTGCGTCTCCCTGAGCTCTTGGCAAACACAGAGCTCTACCTTGCAGTGTGTTGACCACTCTTTATCCAAAATCATGAAAGGTTATGGGAAGGTTACCCTGATAGACCGAACTTAGAGTGTATCTACTGGGGCACAGTAAGACAAAAGATCTTCCCTCAATTATTTCATTCTCTAATAGGGGAGATAACATAATTTTCCATAGAAGACATTCAGTTAAATTCCCCCAGGAGTCCACATGTTGGAAGAAGGTTTCTCCTGAATGGAGAGATGGAAACGTTGACTAGAGAAGGAAATGTTGGGGTCAGACCATGAAAGTATTCCACCTGAGACCCCCTACCTCAACCCCAGTGCATCCTTCACACCAGCTACCAAAGTGATCTTTCTAATACCTGGCCAGGCAAATCTGCTGCTGAAAACCCTTCTTAATTCTCTGTAGCTCATAGCAACATTTTCCATCACATCACAACATCAAGCGTTCCACAGACAGTGAGTTCTTGGCCAGCACTACAATAAACAACCCTCAAAAACTCAAAATGCATATCAACTCAGTTAATGGTCTGAGTGTTCTCTGGTCAAAAATGCCACCTAACTTTTTTCAAATTTTTTAAATTGAAGGTTAATTGATATATGATATTATATAGCTGACAGATTATAATAATATAGTGATTCATATTTTTTAAAGATTATCCTCCATTTATGTGAAAGTGTTCATCGCTCAGTCGTGTCCAACTCTTTGCAATCCCATGGATTGTAGCCCACCAGGCTCCTCTGTCCATGGAATTCTCCAGGCAAGAATAGTGGAATGGGTTGCCATGCCCTTCTCCAGGAGATCTTCCCAACCCAGGGATCGAACCTGGGTCTCCCACATTACAAGCATATTCTTTGCTGTCTGAGCCGCCAGGACTCTCCGTTTATAGTTATTATAAAATATTGGCTATCTTCCTCATGTTGTGCAATATATCCTTGCAGCGTATTTTATACATAATAGTCTTTACCTTTTAATTCCCTACCCTTTCCCCACTGGTAACCACTAGTTTGTTCTCTATACATATGAGTCTGCTTCTTTTTGTTATAATCACTAGTTTGTTGTATTTTTGGGGTTCCACAAATAAGTTAGATCATACAGTATTTTTATTTCTCTGTCTCGCATTTCACTTAGCATTAATACCCTCCAACTCCATCCATGTTGCTGCAAATGCAAAATTTCATTTTTTATGGCTGAGTAGTATTTCATTGTCTATATAAACCATGTCTTCTTTATCCATTCATCGTTGATGGGCACTTAGTTCCTGTTTTCCTCAAGTGCATTTGACCCAAGGGTGTTTTTTTTTCCCCTGAATATCTTTTGTTCATCTCAAGGTGCTGGTATGGTCCATTTGGGAAACAGCTGGCCTGTCAGTTGGCTCACCCCACCTGGAAGTTGATTCTGTGTAGCTGTACAGCATCTTCTCCCACCCCACCCCCATATTGCTGTGAGCTTTCAGTTCAGTTCAGTCACTCAGTCATGTCCGACTCCTTGTGACCCCATGAATTGTAGCACGCCAGGCCTCCTTGTCCATCACCAACTCCCAGAGTTCACTCAGACTCACGTCCATCGAGTCCGTGATGCCATCCAGCCATCTCATCCTCCGTCGTCCCCTTCCCCTCCTGCCCCCAATCCCTCCCAGCATCAAAGTCTTTTCCAATGAGTCAGCTCTTCGCATGAGGTGGCCAAAGTACTGGAGTTTCAGCTTCAGCATCATTCCTTCCAAAGAAATCCCANCTTCCCCTCCTGCCCCCAATCCCTCCCAGCATCAAAGTCTTTTCCAATGAGTCAGCTCTTCGCATGAGGTGGCCAAAGTACTGGAGTTTCAGCTTCAGCATCATTCCTTCCAAAGAAATCCCAGGGCTGATCTCCTTCAGAATGGACTGGTTGGATCTCCTTGCAGTCCAAGGGACTCTCAAGAGTTTTCTCCAACACCACAGTTCAAAAGCATCAATTCTTTGGTGCTCAGCCTTCTTCACAGTCCAACTCTCACGTCTACTCTACATGTCTACTGGAAAAACCATAGCCTTGACTAGATGAAATTCTCACACAGCCTCCAGGGTGTGTGGCTGTACACTTATCTTTCTTTTGCCAAGGCCCTCTTTCTTCTTTGGCTTCCCTGATAGCTCAGTTGGTAAAGAATCTACCTGCAATGCAGGAGACCAAGGTTCAATTCCTGGATCAGGAAGAGAGAAGGGATAGGCTTCCCACTCCAGTATTCTGGCTTGGAGAAGTCCATGAGTCCATGAGGTGGCAAAGAGTCGGACACAACTTTCACTCTCTTTCCTCTTGGGTAAACCCCATGCCCACTCCTGGTAGGTCCTCTGCTGAATTTCAGGCCAGTCCCTGCAGGCAGAGCTGACCTGCTTCCTCTGCACTGCCCTTGAATGTCCTTGGAATTTTACATGGTTCTGCAGTTACACGTGTTCACTTGGTTTTAGATGTTTAAAAGTCAGTTTCTCCCAGTCTAATGGGAACTTCTGAGCATAAAGGTTATAACTATTTTGTAACATCCCTGGTTTTGACCCTGAGTTGTGTTAAGCAGATACTTCTATGAGTGAGTGGTAAAATGGGGTCTTTGCAGATGAGACCTAATGCTTTATCCCAGTTGTCTCTGGTTGTTAGCTATCCCAGGGAGAAAAAAATCAGATTTTGTGGTTGAAGTTGCGTGCTCTGTTCCTTAGAGATCCAGGGAGCCCATGAGCAAATTAAGGCTAAAGAGAGCTATATATGGGACCTTGTCTAACACAGCCTTTCCCGGACACAGGGGCCCTCACTCTGGGGGCTGTGAGCGACACAGAGCCAATGCCGCACTGGTCCAGCCTCTGTGTTCTGCACAGAAAGTGTGCAAATTTCTCTTCTGATGAGACAGGCTCCTGGCCTCTGCCCTATTCCCCCCACCACCATCCCCTCCTCTTGTTTCTCTGCCTTCCCCTCCACAGGACAGTGAAGACCGCATGGCTCTTCCCAAATCCGATCTCTCCACTCATGGTGATCCGCCTCACCTTCACTCAGATGTCATTTCTCACGTGCCATAAGGCAGTGTCCTCAGCTGCACCTCACTGCCTGTCACCCATCCTTCCTACTGTCGCCCCATCATCTCTCCCCCTTAGGAACAGTGTTCCAACAGCCCCACATACACAAAGGAGGAAGCCCAGTGAGATTTCCCCTAGACCCTGACAGCTAATCTGTCACACTAGGCCCCAAGTTCAAAGGACTCCTGGATCTGCATCTGGGTATGTTGGTAGCTCAGGTTTCAACCAGCAATAGACAGCCTTGCCCAAGGCCTTTGGGACCCTCCCGTGCTACTGAATTTGATGGGGACCACTAGCTACCTTTACTATAAAAGAGCAAGCCATTTCCCCAGCACAAGTTAAAAGAAGCCTCAGAAGATAAAACTTAAGAAAACTGTCCAAATAGACTCTCCAGTAAGATCTTCCCCCGGCTCCCAGGGCTCTTTGAAATGTGCTGTGAGAAAAACAGAGCCAGCTTCCTTTACACGTTTCTCATCTTTACTCCAATTTTTTCCGTTTGGAGACTTCTGTCAGGGGCCACACAGCGAAAGTCACTGGGATGGGGCAGCAGTCCAGGGTCTGCGTGGCGTTTTGCTGCAGCAATAGCAGCCACTGGGGTCTTCTGCATTCAGAGGAAGCCCCCTATCCTTCAAACTGGGCCCTCTTCCTGCCCTTTAGGCTACAAGTCCGATGCAAGCAGGTCCTGCAGTTAGCAGAGCCCCTCCACACCTGGCCTCCAGCTGCCCCGGGGTGAGCTCAGGCCCCGCCTGGCCTCTGATGGCACCGAATGTCATGTCAGGATAACTTCAAGGCATCGCCTAGGTCTCTGAACCTTAGGTCAACCCCAGAGACCTGAGTTCCCTTGGAAAATCCCCGAGGCTGCACATCAGTACTTGGACCCCTTGGCTTGAGGGTACATGTCTTTTAAAAACTCTCGGTGCAAGATAAAAAAAACAAAAACAAAAACAAAAAAAACAACTTAGGAATCATAGAATAGAATGTCTCCTAAAGGATGGAGCCCATATCACTAGGGAAAGTGAGATGATCACAGGTGACATCAAGAGAAATTAAATCACACAGAGAAGAAGTTTTCAGTCCTTCTCATTAGGGCAAGAAGAAAGTTCCAGCTTGGAGATACAGTTTCTCTAACATTCCCCACCACATATTGATATTTAATACTTATTTTCTCTTCATGGCAAATAACAATAGTTTTCCAGTTGTGGGAATGATACTAAGTTTTCTTTCCAAAATAAACAGAAATTCAAAACAAGCCCACTGGAAGAGAACAAATCGGAGGGTGGTCTGTAGACACCAGCCCTGGCAAGGGACACGTGTCCAGACAGGGGCACGGCCACACCAGGCACATGTTCTATGAATGACTGAAGTGTGGGAATTTGCTTGTTTCAGAGATGAGAAAACCTGGTCAGAGGGAGTCATGTGTTCTGCCCATGGAGGTGAAATGGGCCTGAAAGGCCCAGATGAAGGGTAGTAACTAGGCTCTAACTTTTATTAAGAAGATATAATCTTGGGTAGATCCTACGAGCTTCTCCATCCTCCTCTGCTCCCTGGACCGCAATGTCTAGCTGGACACAATGCTGTCCAGACAAAACGCCCCTGTCTTGTCACTCTCACTACGAGGTGTGACAGATGACCAAGTCCTAATCAACAAGATGAAAGGTTTCCTGTGAAGCTCCCAGGAAGTCTTTTCATGAGAAAGACCCACTCTCCCCTTTCTCTCCTCCCATCATCTTACCATCTGGAATCATGATGTGATGGCTGGGGCCCTAGGGGCCTCCTTGGACAATGAGGCTGAAGCCACATGTAGCCAAACTGGAAGTAGTCTGGGAAGCTTAACCTGTCCAGGAACACACACCTCTGCACTTTTACATGAGAAGGAGACATCTGCATTGTATTTAAGCCCTTTTTATTTAGAGGTTTTGTGCCACCAAACTTAATGTCAACTGGTATATAAGCTTTGCTCCTTAGTGTAGAATTCTTTGGGATGGACACAGCCCTATAAGATCCCTGTCTTGCCTTATCCTCATAACAACCTTGAGAGATACGCAGATAAAGCATATCCTGTCCTTTTTTAAAAAAAAAAAAAAGCATAGATGAAAAGCCCATAGGTGGCAGGAGGCCAGAGCAGGACTGAGTTGTCATGCCCTGAGCCTAAGCTCATTCTCTGCCTCCAGTCAGTCTGACTTGGCAAGACTCATCCTTGACCAGGCCGTTCTCCAGCCCTGAGAGAACTGTTCAGGAGGGCTCCCACCTCTGTCAGTGTCTGCTTTCCTTGAGCAGCATCTTCGGCTTACATGCCAAAGAACTCTGTATAATAAATGAAGCAGCACCCTCACCTCACCCACACACTCAGGCCTTCCCTTATTTACAACTTAAAACCACACTTTCAGTTTTCATCCAAGGCTAGAATAAGAAAGTACCAAGGGCAGCCTTTTACCACTTTTTTTTCACAAATCCACGGCAGCCAGTTCCAGACCAGCCATGTGGTCACAGAGATGGCTGAATTTTGCTGCCTGAACTGCTGAAACACCATTCCTGCAACAGCACCTCAGAATATGTGTGGGGCGAGGCAGCTCAGCCGGCACGGGTCCAGGTCAGCCCAATAGCCGCACAGCCTGTTCAGAGCCAGGGGCTCCCAATGTGCTGTGTCTTCTGGCCACCACACCAGGTGCAGGTCTTCTGCGAGTACTTTTCCTGCTGGGTCTGATGAAGCAATGGGAAGTTTGCAGATTCATTGAGATTAAATTCCAGGCAAATCTTTTAAAAAGAGTCTTCACCCAAAGCAGATGCACACAATACAAGGCAGACTGATCTGGAGCAAAAGCCTTAAACCCAGGAGGGCCGAGCTTCAGAAGACGCAGGAGCAGAGCGCGGTGAAAGCGCTGCGGGTCATCGAGGACCCAGGCCTGGAGGCGAGTGAGCCTCCTGGACACGACTTTCAAAGCTGAGATGAATGAGCAGCACGTGGAAGCCCAGGAACTAATCCTCTTAATGGATTCCACATTGCTCGCGTCCTCATTAGCGTTCTTTACCCAGTTTGAGGCCTCTGCATCTTAAGAGAGATGTCAAGACCTAGAGATGATCCAGGAAAAAGCAATAAAAATGATTAAAGGGCAGGGATATATGTCTTAGAAAAGATGAGTGGAGAACTTGAGGTTGGAGGAAACAAGGCCACGAGCAACTTTAACCGTGGTCTTTGAGCTAAAGGTCGAAAGTATCTGAGCCCTGGAAAACTCACACCCACCCTGGCTGCCACCAGTGGCAAAAATGTCTTGGTATCTTGAAATAACTTCTTTTAAACCTCAATCTTTTTTAAAAAAAATTTCATCCAGGTGATGGTGTGTTAACCCAGCTAGGTCTAAATCAAGCATAGACATTTGCCTCATGAAAGTTCTCTCTCCCGTGTGTTGGTCCCTGTTTTGGACTTTCATCAAGTGAAATGAACACATGGACTGGCTGAGTCCACAGTTTTAGATAAAGAGGGTGAAGGAGACGTGGGAATTCTCAACCTGGTCAGAGAATGGGTTTTGGAGGGAGCACTAGAGCACCATGGGAAAGAAGAAAGGCAAAAAGGCCAAACACTCTGTGGGTCAACTAAGGTCGACCAGCCTTCCCAGGCGGACACAGACATCAGGGACAAGTAAGCCTGGTGCCTGCCCTCAAGGGCTCTGGGTGAGTTCAACTTTGTAATGTGAGAAGTGTCCAGACGGGGTCAGGGGCAGGAGCAGAGGACTCACAGATAATGAGCACCCACCTCCCTCTGGGTAAGGATATTCTCGTCCCATCTGGGAGGTATTTGTCATCTGATCTGGAGTTCTCTGAAGTTTCCTGCCCAAGGCTGCAAAATCAGTGAGCAACACAGCCAGGAAGAATTTGAGAAAGCAGCTCTAAAATCATCCCATTTTATCCATTTAATGGATCATCTCCTCTTATCTGGGGCTTCCCAAATGGGTAAGGAATCTGCCTGCAATGCAGGAGACATAAGAGACTCAAGTTTGACCCCTGGATGGGGAAGATCCCCTGGAGGAGGACCTGGAGAATCCCATGTACTGGAGCCTGGTGGCTACAGTCCATGGGGTCTCAAAGAGTCAGGCATGACTGACCGTCGACTAAGCATAGCACAGCACTCCTCTTAGCTACCTGAAGAGAAACTAACAGTAATCAACCAACCAGCGTTTTCTGAGGACCTACTGCATGTGAGATGCTATAGAGGTTTATGGTCAAGACGTCTGACCAAAGTGACTAGGATCCTAAGGAGAATCAGACAGGGTAGTTATGGACACTAGGTGGTTATGAGACATCACAGCGTCCACACTGGTCCACCTACTCACCTCCAACCTGTTTTTCAGGGTGCGAGGATGCAATTGTGGCCCAGAAAGGTGAAATGACTTTGGTTGTGGGGTCTTTTGACTCCCAGTCCAGGGCTGTCTGCAGCAGCCAGTGCATCAGGCTACAAACGGTAAGAACCCACTATGGATGCCAGTCCTGAGGGTGGTGACCTCAGACAGAGGAGGACAGAGTCTATGCAGTGGAGCAGGATGGCTCTCGGGAGGATTACAACTAGAAGAAAAATGATTGCACTGATCTGGGGCAAAGAGGTAGGACAGTCTCATCCATGAAAATATTGTTTTCCTGCCCCACACATATTAGAGTATATCAGTATCAATATGCCTTTCAAGAAATCAGTCATGATGCAGCCCAATAGTTCAGTTCAGTCACTCAGTCGTGTCTGACTGTGACCCCATGGACTGCAGCACACCAGGCTTCCCTGTCCATCACCAAATCCCGGAGTATACTCAAACACATGCCCACTGAGTTGGTGATGCCATCCAACCATCTCATTCTCTGTTGTCCCCTTTTCTTCCTGCCCTCAATCTTTCCCAACATCAGGGTCTTTTCCAATGAGTCAGCTCTTTGCATCAGGTGGCNACATTTACCCTCACCTTCCATACCCAATCATCTATTCACTGAGTGAAAATTCCTCCTGCAGCAATCTCCTCCCTCCTGTCCTTCCCACTGTGCGGGTCTTGGTTCAGCCCCTCAGCATCTGACACCAGATTCGTGGCTACAGAATCCTAACTTTGTCTATTTGACTCTAGGCTAACTTAGCTCTAATTTAGCCTCCCTTTTCCAGAAGAGAAGTGTCTGAACATAAGTCTGACCATTTCACTTTCTTGTGAAAATCCTTCATGGAAAGTCTGTAATGCTATACTTGGCATAGATGACAAGGTGCTCTGTGGTTTGGTCCCTGCTTTATTTTCCAATTTTATCTCCTCCCCACTACATTCACACCCTTCATTTTAGTCAAGCCAACCTTCTGCAGTTTTCCTATGATGGTCTTTTGGGCAAAGCCCATGCCTTGAATATCTTTATGTCCATAATACCACTCTCAGAACTGGATCCTTTCTATAAGTGCAATACACTGTGGAATAGATGCATGAATAAGTGAACTAATGAATAATATACTGAGGACCCAAAGACAAGAGTAGCCAATGCAGTTTGGAGAGTTCAGAGAAACCCTTGCCAAGTAAGTGACATTTGAATGAGTCTGAAAGCATCGGTGAAAAAAACATGCAGGCATCAAGAATAGCATATTGGAAAGGTTTGGAGGTATGAGAAAGAACTCCAGAATTTTCCGTGGTTTGTTAGGTGGAAGTGACAAAGATGATGCAGAAAAATAAGAAGAAGGCAGATAATATGAACCCTTTTATCATCACAGGTAGGCATTGCAATCTCACATGCTAAAAGGAATCAGACAAGCAACCAAAATGTATGCAGAATATAGAAAAGAGAGGCGAGGACTGGTCCTCCTTAGAGCTCCTGTCCCAGTGAAAAAAACTTCCAAAGTTAGTATTACAAATGGGTATTGATCTGGTGAAATAAAAGATGTCTTCAGGTCAGATTCTATCTGCAGGACACCAGTTTAGATGATGGGGAGTGTTGAAAGAATCATGTGATCAGTTGGGATTAGGACAAGACTGCCCTGGCGGGAGTTTCTAGGAGGAAGGCAGAATTAGGGTGGGGTAATGGCAGAAAGTGAAGAACTAAAGAGCCTCTTGATGAAGGTGAAAGAGGAGAGTGAAGAGTCTTGTTTAAAACTCAGCTTTCAAAAAACTAAGGTCATGGCATCTGGTCCCAAAACTACATGGCAAATAGATGGGGTAACAATGGAAACAGTGAAAGACTTTATTTTCCCAAACTCCAGAATCATGGCGGACAGTGACTGCAGGCATGAAATTAAAAGAGGCATGCTCCTTGGAAGAAAAGCTATGACAAACCGAGGCAGTGTATTAGAAAGCAGAGACATCACTTTTCCAAAAAGGTCTGTCTAGTCAAAGCTATGGTTTTTCAAGTAGCATGTGCAAATATGACAGATGGACCATAAAGAAGGCTGAGTGCCAAACAATTGATGTTTGTGAACCGTGGAGTTGGAGAAGACTCTCGAGAGTCCCTTGGACAGCAAGGATATCAAACCAGTCAATTGTAAAGGAAATCAAACCTGAATATTCATTAGAAGGACTGAGGTGTGAAGCTGAAGTACCAATACTTTGGCAACCTGATGTGAAGAGCTGATCATTGGATAAGACCCTGAAGCTAGGAAAGGTTGAAGGCAGGAGGAGAAGGGGGTGACAGAGGATAAGATGGCTGGATGGCACCATTGACCCAATGGACATGAGTTTGAGCAAACGCAAGGAAATAGTGAAGGACAGGGAAGCCTGGTGTGCTGCAGTTCATGGGCCATGACTGAGCACTGAGCAACTGAACAGAGCAATAACAACAAAGGTAGAAAGAGATGGATGAAGAGGGTGCTATGGACTCACTGGGATAAGAGATGACAGAAAGTGAACTGGGGCAGTGGTGATGGTCATGGGGGAAAAAAAGAGACAGGTTCCACAGGTACCTAGACTTAGAATCAATGGCAGTAGAAGATGAAATGTGATCCTCTCAGAACAGAGGCACTTATCATGACATTTTAATTCATGGTGTCCTCTTTCTCAGACTAGACGGACCTTTGTTGGCAAAGTAATGTCCCTTCTTTTCAATATGTTGTCCAGATTGGTCATAACTTTTCTTCCAAGGAGCAAGCGTCTTTTAATTTAATGGCTGCAGTCACCATCTGCAGTTGCCAGCTTAAACATCTCTATTACATCTCCAGTGGGTAGCTGGGGATGTGAGAGGCAGAGGGTCATCAGGACTACATTGCTGGTGAGTGCTCTGCCAGAAGAGAGAAGGGGTTCCATCAGCTAGGTCACCACGTTAGCATTTATCCCATCCAAAACTGTGTTCCTTATCTACTGTTCATTAATGGATTACCCTAAGCCCATCAGCCTGTATTTATACTGTTTGGTAGCTTTCTGTGAGACATGGTTTCCTCACTTTTATTATTTCTGCCTGGAGTAATAAACCCTTTTCTGACATCACCTTTGTATTTCTTTAAGTCAGTAAGCATTGGCAGACTCATGAGGCGGGGGTCTCTAGACCCAGAGCAGACCTAGGCAAGATAGGCTCTCAGCTGGACAGTGTGCCCCAGACTCATCTCCAAGCTAGCAGGACCCAACCTGTCATAGATGAGCCCCAAGTAGAGGCTATACTCAACTGCCATCCCAGGTGACCTTGTCATTCTGAGATGCAGGCTTGTGGCCAAACTTTCCCCATTATCTCAACTTAAAAGGAAAATTTGAGGGAGCTGTAGTAGATGCCATTAGTATCCATTCCTATCCCCTTAGCACTCACCCTCTAGTATATGCCCAGGGATTCTTTCTATGATCACCTTCTATCCCCTGCTTAGGGCTTTCTCTGGCCAAAGGAGCTTGCCACCTGATTGCTTTCAATCTTCTACTTATTATAGAGCCTATTTGGGGGAGTGGGGAATGAGTCCAGCTCTAGGAAAGGAAGGGAAAGTCAGAGAGTTAATGCCTGTCCCTGTGAGCAGCTCTCAACAGTGATGGATGGGAGTTGGAGGAAAAATAACCCAGCCCACTGAGGCATGTCTACACAGACTCCCCAAGGGCCATTATAGGAGGAATCCCAGTTGCCCACAGTGGTCATTTACTTATTAAGGCATCCTGTATCAACTTACTTCCCTTCCCTGACTTTCATTAGGACCTATGCTTCTGTCTAAGGAAATATCTTTGCTTCCTAGATGTCTTCCTTAAATAAACAACTTAACATCCAAATCCTTGTCTCAGGGTATTTGAGAGAATCTGAATCAGAGACTAGAGCTATAAATAACTTGTCATTAAGGTCAATTTTTAATTTAAGTATAGTTGATTTACAGTGTTGTGTTAGTTTCAGGTATAAGGCAAACTGCTTCAGTTATACACACACACACACACACACACACATTCTTTTTCAGATTCAATTCCTTTATAGGTTATCACTAAATATTGAGTATAGTTTCCTGGGCTATGCAGTAGGTCCTTGTTGGTTATCTATTTTGTATATAATAGTGTATATATGTTAACCCCAAGCTCCTAATTTATCCCTTACCCACTTTCCCTTTTGGTAACCATAAGTTTGTCTTTTTGTCTGCAGATCTATTTCTGTTTTGTATATAAGTTTATCTGCATCTTATTTTAGATTCCACATATGAGCAATATCATATGGTAGTTGTCTCTTTCTGGCTTACTTCATTTAGTTTGATCATCTCTAAGTCCATCAATTTTGCTGCAAATGGCATTATTTCATTCTTGTTTATGGCTGAGGAGTATTCTATTGTATATAATCTCATTAATTTTAGATCACTCCCAGCCCTAAAATTTTGACTTCCCAATTATCTCATAACTACATCCACTTCTCTACACGTTGTTCAAAGCCTCATCCTTTCCCAATGTGACATAGAAATAGTTATTTAACTCATTTTCCTCTCTTTCTCTATGGCCCCTTTCCATTTCTTTCCTCCACTGCTGCAGTCATCTCTGTAAACTTTGAATCTCATCATGTCATTGATTTAATCCTTCAAAAATTTCCTATTGACTAGACAAATACTTTCAGACTACATAGTCTAACTTATAAGACCTCTCTCTTTTTATTTGGCCATATCCTCCATATCCAGTCCATTGCACACTCATACACAGAGTTCTGGGGTCAGAATTCCTCTGCCGAAAACTTCATTTTCCTGCTTTTGATACTTCTTCATGACCCCATTGGTCTTTACCCATTAAAAGCCAGCTGGGAGCATACTGTCCTCTTCAATTTGTTTTAGAAAGCTTCGTCTTTCTTGTCGTCATGAAGGTTTTATGGAATGTAGAGCATTTGTTTGATCTTTTGGTGCTAAACCTAGGGGAGGATTCAGCTCCAGAATGCAAGATGCTGAGAGTTCCCATGAAGAAAATCAGAAAGGATGTCACAAGATAAGGCTTTCTCAACAGGAGGCAAAGTTCACAGCAGCAGGCTGTCAAAACTTACCCCTGATAATGTCAAAAGAGGTCATGGTAGGAGGAGAAATCTGACCTTCAGAGAGAATTATAAGCTTCAGTGAGTGAGGGTTGTTTCTCCTATGATTTCTTGAAAATCCTGGCAGGATGGATTTATCCCTTGCTCCCAGAATGTGGCAGACTTCATAATATCAACAAAAATACTCTAAGACCTTGTAATCAGTCAGGTTTTCTTTCTTTCTGTTACCTCAGAATGCATAGAACCATGGTTCTGAAGTAAGGATCCTGCTGGTAGATTTTATATGTGGATGTATGCACACACATACATGCATATTGTTTTTCATGGAATCATCTCAGTAACTCATTGAGGTACTTGCCTCGGTTTTGTTGTTTCTAACATGGGGGAAATAATAATATCCATTTCATTAAGGTATTTTAAGGAAAAAATGATTTAATATATGTCAAACAGAACAACACCAGGCACGTAAGGGCTGAAGCCTATCTTTCCTTCATCATTATATTTGCCATCATCATCAATATTCTATGTTTAAAAAGAAAAGAAATGACACAGAGCTGTGTGCTTAGTTGCTCAGTCATGTCTGACTTTTTGTGACCTCGTGGACTGTAGCCCACCAGGCTCCTCTGTCCCTGGGAATTTCCAGGCAAGAATACTGCAGTGGGTTGCCATGCCCTCCTCCAGGGGATCTTCCCAACCCAGGGATTGAACCCAGGTCTCCTGCATTGCAGGCAGATTCTTTACCATCTCAGCCACCAGAGAAGCCCTGGATACATAGAGAACTGAATAATTTGGCCGAGATCCAATAGCTGTATCAGAACAGGAGTCAATATCCATGCTCTCACCTGTCTGTTGCATTGCCCTTCCAACTGTAACTGAACTCGGAGCTCCCACAATGCAATAGTCTCCCAGGTACAATACTGTGCACCTTCGCATTTGCTATTCTCTCTGTCTGGCAAACACCTATTGATCCTTTTAAACTCAACTTTTCTGTGCCCCCACAGAACTATGGTATCTTATGCGTTACAAGATTATGAACTTTTTTATTTATTTATTTATTTTTATTGGAGGCTGATTAAAATATTGTAGTGGTTTTGCCATATATTGACATGAATCAGCCATGGGTGTACATGTGTTCCCCATCCTGAANAAAAAAAAAACTATTATAACAGAAAAATAATTTAATGAGAAAAAATACTTAGAGAAGAATATCACATTTTGAAACAGTAGTCAGTTCATAGGAGTACTGCTTCATTGCCTTTACTCATATGCAAATGTTAAAATATATGGAACAGTGCATAATTGCATGGTAGAAACTCAAAAGAAAAATGCGCAGTTTGGGATCTATTTCTAGCTCCTGTGCCAGGAGCATTTTTCATAACAGCAAAATAACTTAAATGTCAGCAGAATAAATGGATATACAATTTGGCATGTTCCTATAAAATACTATTATTAAAAATTATAAAGTAACCTCAAAAATATATTGTGAAAGAAAAGCATTCTTTGTCCACCTTCCTGTTCTTTCTGCTTCCTGAATAGGTCTCAGTTTAGCCCTCTTCTCCAGGCCCACTCACCAGACACACCCTCTTCCGCTCCTGGCAGGGTTGCTATGTAAGCCCTCAACGCTCTCTCTGCTCTCAGCTTTGCTCTACTATTGCACTAAGCAGACTTCTTGAAGAAGACTAATCCAGGAGCGCATATAGAGAATTAAGTTCTGCACACAGACCTGCAAACAAATTCTGTCTGTACCACATAATATTCATGTGAATTTAGTCAAATCACATACCTTCTTCGAAACTTAGTTTTGTTATCTGTAAAACAGGAATAATCACTGTGGTCATTTCACACACTAGCAAGGTAATGCTCAAAATTCTTCTAGCTACACTTCAACGGTACATGAACCAAGAACTTCCATATAGACAAGTTGGATTTAGAAAAGGCAGAAGGACCAGAGATCAAATTGCCAACTTTCAATAGAGAAAGCAAGGAAATTCCAGAAAAATATCTACTTCTGCTTCACTGAGTATGCTAAAACCTTTGATGGTGTGGATCACAAAAAACTGTGGAAAATTCTTAATGAGATAGGAATTCCAGACCACCTTACCTACCTCTTGAGAAATCTGTATGCAGGTGAAGAAATAACAGTAAGAACCAGAACGGACTGGTTCAAAATTGGGAAAGGAGAACATCAAGGCTGTATACTGTCACCCTGTTTATTTCGCTTCTATGCAAAGTATATCATGCGAAATTCCAGGCTGGATGAAGCACAAGCTGGAAATCAAGACCGTCAGGAGAAATAACCTTAGATATGCTGATGACACCACCACGCTTTGGCAGAAAACAAAGAGGAACTAAAAAGCCTCTGGATGAAGGTGAAAGAAGGGAGTGAAAAAGCTGGCTTAAAACTCAATATTCAAAAAACTAAGATCATGGCATCCATTCCCATCACTTCATGACAAGTAGATGGGGAAAAAATGGAAACAGTGGGAGACTTTATTTTCTTGGGCTCCAGAACAATCACTAAGGCAGTGACTGCAGCTATGAAATTAAAAGACTCTCCTTGGAAGTAAAGTTATGATAAACCTAGACAAACAGCATTAAAAAGCAGAGACATAACTTTGCCAACAAAGGTCCATATAGTCAAAGTCCACCAGAATGGATTAGTTTTACACCTCCTTCTAAAAACATGGGCTCCTTTCAGTCACATGTAACTGTACCTCCATCCAGAGCATGATGGTCCCCTTTAAAATCTGACCTAGTTAGGGCTTCCCTTGTGACTCCACTGGTAAAGAATCTGCCTGCAGTGTGGGAGACCTGCATTCAATCCCTGGGTTGGGAAGATCCCCTGGAGAAGGGAAAGGCTACCCACTCCAGTATTCTGGCCTGGAGAATTTCATGGACTCTATAGTTCATGGGGTCACAAAGAGTTGGACTCAACTGAGTGACTTTCACTTTCACTTTTCTAGTTAAGTGTCAATGCTAATACAGAGAACCTGAATTAATGACTTTCTGGGTCATATATTCTCCTTTAGTCTGAGATGATTGCTGTAGATTCAAGGCCCTGACAATTGTGATGGAGTTTTAAGCAGAGATTTAGCCACACTTCTGAAATCAGATTAGCTTCCCAATTTGATATGGCCATGGTGCCTTCAAAGGCAGCTGTGGTTTCCTAAAATAAAGGCTCTCTGCTGTAGGTGGAGTTCAGGAATGTACCCCTGGGGGACAGCAGGTAGTCTGAATTTCTTCCACCAGGTCAAGGAGCTACATCACAGCTAGAATCTGCACCTGGGGCTGGACACCTGGAATCAGCCCAAGAGACTGAAGGTACAGGATTTCTGCCTGGGATACTCTTCACTCAGTTTTCCTGCACAAGACCTGGCCATGCTTTAGCCCCTCTAGTTTTTCCTTCCTGGAGTGACAATGGGCCAGCCATGGATCAGACCTCCTTGCCTTCCTCACTTCCTGTTTCCGGAAGGTAAGGAGTTGGGCCTCCTGCCTTTATGATGCAGGCAGCCAGTTCCATGTCAACCAAGAGTTCTCGGTTTTCTTTTTTTTTTAAGTATAGCTGATTTACAATGTTATGCTAGTTTCTGATGTATAACAAAGTGATTCGTGTGTCTTTTCCATTAAATTTGTTATGGGATATTGGATATAGCAGCTTATGCTATAGAGTAGGACCTTGCTGATTGTCTATTTTACTTACGGTAATTTGTATTGGCTAACTCCAAACTTGTAATTCCTCCTCCAACCAATAGTTCTAATATACAAGAAATTTTTTAATAGTAAAGTGAAAGGAAACACGCTGTGTCCTTTGTGAGGAAGGTTTACTAAAAGTGTAGAGGTTGAAGCTGAATTAGCTTCTGTACCTCAACACAGTTAAATCTTGGAGACAGAGTTTTGGGTGAAATAGAACATAGCTTTGTTGCTTTGCTGGGTAAAGGGGGCCATCATGGGCTAATGCCCTCAAAACCATGTGTCCAAGCCTGGCAGAGGTAGTGAGAAGCTTTATAGTAATGATTCAAAGAGGGTCATGGACATTCTTCTGATTGGTTGGTGGTGAGGTGAGAGTCAGCATTCATCAGCCTCTGGTTCCAACAGGTCTGGGGTCCATGTGCTTGTGGGTAGATATCGTTAACTTTTTTCAGTATTCGCAAAACAGCTCATAGATATTGCTATGTATATCCCTTGAGGAGAAGCCAAAGGACCCTGCCCCAAGATTTCCTTTTGTTTCTTTTGAATCTTTCTCTCATCTCCACGGCCCTTCCCTTCCCTAATTAGCATCTTTTTGAACCTGCTCACTGAAACTCAGGGAAGTTCACGGAGGTTGAATAAAGCCTATTTCCTGTAATCAAGAAATGAGGGACACAGGAAAACTTTTGTGCCCAGGAGCCCCACAGGGCCCTACTAGGTGTCAGTGTCCAAGATAGAGCACAATTTTCTGGGTTCCCAACACTGTTCACACCACTCTTATCTCTCCCAGCACAGGAATCAGTCTTCTGTTGGATCTGAGGTTCTCCCAAAAGCAGACCCAGAAACAAGAAATGGGGTGAGTGTTTTGTGTGGAAGGTAACCCCAGGAGGATATAGGGGAGTAAGACAGGAGGGAAGAAAGTGGATTGCACTGCAGGTAATGGGACTCAACCCACTCTCACTGCTGAGAACCAGTATAGACAGGCCCTGGTGTTGTGTCATTGAGGACTGAGGGAGCTGGAGCATTTGTTCACTAGCCCCTGTGCTGGCCAGCTGAGGGGGGCTCCTGGGTCATCAGAGCCCAGGCACTGCCCCCTCTTCTCCATCCAGGCCAGAGTAAGCTCTCTGGCTTGAAAAGAAAACCACAGTTGGGAAGTGTCTCTGTGGGGGAAGCACACTGCCCTCCCTGGCAATACACCATAGTAACCATTTTCAAGAGTTATTTTACAACAGGAGGTCTTGGTAAGGAACACAGAACTAACATGTACCAACCAGAAGAGTCTGGGAAAGGTCAAAGGACACATCACGTGTCTGACCACCTCCCAGAACCCTTCTCGCTGGCTTCCATCTTGGCTCAGTGATGCATGCACCAGAAAGGACCCTGAGTCAGAATGACTGGCCACAGACAAGCTGGAAACTAATTCCATCACCATAAAACTTGAGACTGCAAACCACATGGCAGAGCAGTCCTTCTGGTTCCCTTACCCTAGTGCTCTCCACCCAGGCGGCCCTTCCCGATAAAGTCTTGTCAGCTTGTATGTTTTCTTGGACAATTCACTTCCAAGGCTTAGACAGGACCCGACTCAGACCCTGGAAGGGGTCTCCCATCCAGCAACAGCTTCAGCGACCAGGCATATGTCCTGTGCGCAGGACATGGAGGTTTCTGTTCCATTCCCTGTGTCTGTAGTGTCCTTGCCTTGGGGGAAGCCTGTTATATACCAGTGGTCAATAGGTTTAGATTGAATGAAGAGGGGTCATGGATGCAGCCACTGAAATGTAGCAGGATGAGCACATGGACATGGCAGATGCTCAGCAACTGGCGACTTAAAGGGGGTTTCATCAATTCTTTGAGCAATCAGCCAAACTAACCAGGAGAAGAAGCTCGTGAAAGCTTCCTGATGGGCGGGACTTGCTGTGGGGAAAACTGGGTCTTGCTTGGGTGGGCAAGGACAGCTTAGTAAATCTTTAATCCAGTTTGCTGCTGATAGGTGGGCTGTGTTCCCTCCCTGTAGCTTGGTCTAAGGCCAAACCACAGTAGGGGTAGTGGTGACCTACTCCAAAGGACATATGCCAAGATGCCATGCCTCTCAGGCAAAGCCTAAGGAAAAAAAGAAGGATATACCCATCTGAATGCAGAGTTCCAAAGAAGTTATGACCATCTTAGACAGCATATTAAAAAGCAGGGACATTACATTGTCAACAAAGTTCTGTCTAGTCAAAGCCATGGTTTTTCCAGTAGTCATGTATGGATGTGAGAGTTAGACCATAAAGAAAGCTGAGAGTCAAAAATTGACGCTTTTGAACTGTGGTTTTGGAGAAGACTATTGAGAGTCCCTTAGACTTCAAGGAGATCTAATCAATCCATTCTAAAGGAAATCTGTCTTGTATATTCACTGGAAGGACTGATGTTGAAGCTGAAACTCCAATACTTTGGCCGCTTGATACGAAGAGCTGACTCATTGAAAAAGACCCTGATGCTGGGGAAGATTGAAGGTAGGAGGAGAAGGGGATGACAGAAGATGAGATGGTTGGATGGCATCACCGACTCAATGGACATGAGTTTGAGTAAACTCTGGGAGTTGGTGACGGACAGGGAGGGCTGGCATACTATAGTCCATGGGGTCACAAAGAGTTGGACATGACTGAGTGACTGAACTGAGCTAAAGAATAGCAAGGAGAAAGAAAGACCTCTTAAGTGATCAATGCAAAGAAATAGAGGGAAACAATAGAATGGGAAAGATTAGAGATCTCTTCAAGAAAATTAGAGATACCAAGGGAATATTTCATGCAAAGATAGGCACAATAAAGGACATACACAGTATGGACATAAGAAAAGCAGGTGCTATTAAGAAGAGGTGGCAAGAATACACAGAAGAACTATACAAGAAAGATCTCAATGACCCAGATAACCATGATGGTGATCACTCACCTAGAGCCAGACATCCTGGAGTGTAAAGTCAAGTGCGACTTAGGAAGCATTACTACGTACAAAGCTGGAATTCCAGCTGAGCTATTTCAAATCCTAAAAGATGGTGCTGTTAAACTGCTGCACTCAATATGCCAGCACATTTGGAAAACTTGGAAGTGGCCACAGGACTGGTAAAGGTCAGTTTTCATTCCAATCAGAAATGAAGGCAATGGCAAAAAAGTACAACAGATCTCATTTCACATGCCAGCAAGGTGATGTGCAAGATTCTCCAAGCAAGGCCTCAACAGTACATGAACTGAACTTCCAGATGTACAAGATTCATTTAGAAAAGGCAGAGGAACCAGAGGTCAAATTGCCAACATTTGTTGGATCATAGAAAAAGCAAGAGAATTACAGAAAACATCTACTTCTGCTTCACTGACTACACAAAAGCCTTTGACTGTGTGGATCACAGCAAACTGTGGAAAATTCTTAAAGAGATGAGAATACCAGACCACCTTACCTGCCTCCTGGGAAACCTGTATTCAGGTCAAGAAGTAACAGTTAGAACTGGACATGGAACAATAGACTGGTTCCAAATTGGGAAAGGAATGCATCAAGGCTGTATACTGTCACCCTGCTTATTTAACGTATATGCAGAGTACATCATGCAAAATACCAGGCTGAATGAAGCACAAGCTGGAATCAAGATTGCTGGGAGAAATAAAAATAACCTCAGATACACAGATGACACCACCCTTATGGCAGAAAGTGAAGAGGAACTAAAAAGCCTCTTGATGGAAGTGAAAGAGAAGAGTGAAAAAGCTGGCTTAAAACTCAACATTCAAAAAATTAAGATCATGGCATTCATTCCCATAACTTCATGGCAAATAGATGGGGAAACAATGGGAACAGTGAGAGATTTTAATTTTGAGGGGCTCCCAAATCACTGCAGATGGTGACTGCAGCCATGAAATTTAAAGACACTTGCTCCTTGGAAGAAAAGCTATGACCAACTTAGCATATTAAAAAGCAGAGACATTACTTTGCCAACAAATGTCCATCTAGTCAAAGCTATGGTTTTTCCAGTAGTCATGTATGGATGTGAGAGTTGGACTGTGAAGAAAGCTGAGTGCCAAAGAATTGATGATTTTGAACTGTGGTGTTGGAGAAGACCCTTGAGACTCCCTTGGACAGCAAGGAGATCCAACCAGTCTATCCTAAAGGAAATCAGTCCTGGATATTCATTGGAAAGACTGATGGTGAAGTTGAAACTCCAATACTTTGGCCACCTGATGGGAAGAACCGACTCATTGGAAAAGACCCTGATACTGGGAAAGATAGAAGGCAGGAGAAGGGGACGATCGAGGATGAGATGGTTGGATGGCATCACCGACTCAGTGGACATGAGTTTGAACAAGCTCCTGGAGATGATAAAGGATAGGGAAGCCTCATGTGCTACAGTCCATGGGGTCACACAGAGTTGGACACGACTGAGTGACTGAACAGCAAACAAGAGAAACTGTGGTAGAAAGAGAGTGAGGAAATGGATGTGGGAGGCGAGTGGACAAAATAAAAGAATGGATCTGTCAGTAAAAGAAGAAAGCAGAAGAAAGATGAATGAAGGGAAGTAGTAAATGAGAAATGAGTAATTAACCTGGGAGGAAATTTTCAATTCCACTCAAGACTTTTTTTGCGTGGAGGCCTCTGCAAGAATGTGCTTGCATGCTAGGTCACTTCAGTCATGTCCAACTCTCTGCGACCCCATGGACTGTAGCCCGCCAGGTTTCCATGGGATTCTCCAGACAAGAAGGCTGGAGTGGGTTGCCATGCCCTCCTCCATGGGGTTTTCCCAACCCAGAGATCGAGCCCAGGTCTCAGGTCTCCAGCAGTGGCAGGCGTGTTCTTTACCACTAGTGCCACCTGGGATGCCAGGTGCATATAAACACAGCTGGATGTAAAAGAGGCAGAGGGTGAGAGGCAGGATGAGCACCCCAGGTGCCAGTAAAGATGCCCTTGTCATAATCCCAGAACTTGTCCATTTGTCAGCATTTACATGGCAGAGGAGGGTTTACAGATGTGACTAAAGTTAAGGACGTTGAGATGCGGAAATGACCCAGAATTATCTAGGCAGGCCACATCTAATCATACAAGTCCTTAAAAGTAGTTTTTTCCCAAGCTGTAATCTGAGAGAGATGACAGCAAAAGAAGAATTCAACACCACTTTCTGGTTCTGAAATGTGTGTAAGGACGAGAGAGGCCTCTAGAAGCTGGAAAAGGCAAGGAAACAGATTTATCCCTGGAACCTTCAGAAAGGAACACGGCTCTGAAGCCATCTTAAATTTAGCAGGACTTCTGCCTTTGAGATTTGTAAAATAATAATTTTTCTGTTTTAAGCCACAAAGTTTGTGATCATTTGTTACAGCTGTAATAGAGAATGAATACACCTATGGACATCAAAAATGGAAAATTATCAAAAATCACTGACATCCTGGTATTCTGCCTGTAATCGGTTTCCCATTTAGGCAGGAATTGTTTTTCTTCTCTGCAGAACAGAGGATGGCTGCTCACAGAGTCATTAATATGCATAGATGGTGGCATAATTAGTTGCCACAGGTAACCCCACTCTGGCTGCGTGAACTGAGCCGATGTGCAGACGCCTGGTGCATGGCGAGCAGGGCGGTGCGCATGTGTAAGTCCTCATCTCATAAAAGGAAATGTTTGAATAATATGGAAATGCGCCGGATGTTATTAGCAGGATGTCAGGTTTGACAGTCCGTGTTATTGTGAAAATAAATGAGTTTTGACACAAATAACTTTAGTATGCATTGATTTTTTTTTAAAGCAAATCTTGGAACAAGATGTTATGTATTGTGCTGTAGGTTTACAAAGATTTTGACGGCTATTAGGGGAAAATCGTGGTGAAGGATTGTTTATTAATGTATTCATTAAGTTGCTCTAAGGTGTAACAATCATTACTTTCCCCAAAAATGTATACTCTTCCTCTTGCATATTTAGTTGACTCTGGCAACCCATATTTAAGACAAGGAGGGGAGAGCCGGCAGCAACAGGGAGACAGAAGTAAAGAGAAATCAAATCTCTATCACTGACATTAGAAAAACCTCGCACTATGTCTTTTAACGGATGGGAATCTTTTTTCTGGGCTATTTCATCTCTGAGCAATCTGGGATATGAACAAAATTTCTTTGGCCCATTTCGTTTTCTTTCTTTCAGATCGTGAACCTAGATTTTTCTTTCTTCAGAGGCTCTGGTTGACAGACAGGATTCAGTGCCCAGGTCAGCATTCCTGACGCAGATCGGGATCTGGGGGTCTTGACCCAGATTCCCCTGGCATTTGTTCCTGAGAAGCAAAAGAGAGCAGTGTTCAGGGAGGGTCTCCGCCTAAGGCCGAACGTCTGCTGGAGAAGCTCCAAAGCCAAGTTTATGGGCTTGGTGGAGGCTGCCAGCTGCCCCCATTCATTGCGTTTAGGGTCCAAAGGGGAAAAGTGGACAGGTTGTGTGATCTCCTGGCAGAACCAACGGCTGACTTCCCAGCATTCCCTGTGTGAGATGGGCAGGGACCTTGTGAGGCCAAGCTCTGAGACAGTTCTATCCACATGTGGACAGAGCTTTGCTTGCCATCAGGCAGCTCTGATCTCTGGGGCATGGGCTACAGCTCTGGGAATGGGAGGCAGACACCAGCATCCTGAGCCCAGATTGATGGGTGTGTGGATATCAGGCACCCGTAGAGCCTGCATTTCACAAGGGCTGGCTCTCAGTTGCCCTCCTATCCTCTGAGGAACTTGAGAACAAGGTCCTGGGGTTCAGATGAAAACAAAGCTTCACTCAGAACAGAAGAGATAAGCTGCTCTTGACCTGAAGCATTCAGATCACCCAACTGCTCTCACCCAGGGCATAGGAAGAATGAGCCAGGTAACTTAGAAGCCCTTGAAAAAGTCTAGAGAGGCCACTTGGGGAAGAGGTGTTAAATATGGTGTTAAATGTCTCCAAAGACAGCTTGAGCAAGTTGACAGCCTGAGACTTGAGCAAGCTTCCCTCACCCTCTGGACTACCACTATAGATATGACAACATCACAAATCCTGCCCTAAGTAGACTTAGGGCTATGGGAGGAAATGAATGTATAGGAAGATATACATATATTTAATGTGCAAGGCCTGCGGTAGCTATAGGCATGGGACATTCAAAGGACAGAAAAGGGCCATTCTGGATCATCTGACAGCATGCCAAAGACTTCCAGTTGTTCCCCTTCAGGGCACATGGCAGGATTCTGCTTCCCTCTCTCCTAAGACGGTGGTGATCTTATGACTTGCTTTGCAATGAAATGTGAGCAGAAGTGTCACGTGTCACTTGCAGCTGAAGCTATAAAAGCAGTGCCTGCCTTGGCAATTCTTAAGGCACAGAGATAAAGCCCTGCCAGCTGGGCTGAGCCGGAAAGATTCAGAGCAGCACCTCCAGCCCATTGGCCATGGCTGTGCACCACAAGCTTGAGCAGGAAATGTCTTGTTGTTTGAAGTCACTGAGATGCTGGCAGTGTTTGTTATTACAGCATACCCTAACCCATACTGGTTGATACAAGTGTTAAATCCAGCCAAAGAATGGCGCTGTGGGGCCTCAGTAAGCAAAGACTTCCTGGAGGAGGGACTCCTGAACTGAGTCTCGGGATGAGACAACTCAGCAATGGCAAGTGTCCCAGTCATAACCAGAAGTCAGAGCATGGGCAGCGGTCAGCTCCAGAGAGAACAGTTTCTCCAGCTCTTGTTCAGCTAAAGTTATCTCAGGATCACTTAGGAAGATGCTCTGGAATCCTTCCTGGCAATGGGCCCTAGGTGGCTGGCCGGCTGGGTGAACAGAGGGTGGAAAAGAAGAGCTCGAGTGTGAGCTCCCTAATCAAGTCTTCTCTGACATCCCTCCTCTCCCTGACCCCGTCCTCCGACTCCCCACACCAAATCAGCAGTTTCTTACTTAGAGTTCTTGGATCTATAGCGTGTACTTCTGCTGTAGCAGTTAAGAAGCAGCTAATTTACACTAGGAGAGTTGGGAAGAATTCCCCAGAGGAGGAGATATTTGACTTTGAAAAAATGCAGAGGCCACACAAAGAGGAGGGTACCTGGGAAGCCTGTAAAATTCCTTTATTTCTCTTTCCTCACTTATATTCACGCACAATTTAAGGACCCCATTTCACAAGCAAGTGAACGGTAGAAAGAAGAGGTAACTTTTCCAATATCACGTCAATTGTATAAGAGAATCAATGCTCACACCAGGACTCAATCTCATGCCTAATATTCTTTATCCTTTATCCTTTAGTGGATACACATTGTATCGTGTATCCGCTAGCCAGGGATAAGATCAAAATTCAAAGCATGGTTTCTACTGGATGCATGATGCATATTTGCTTTTGCAAAATAGTATATGGAACAGTCATTAAGTCGTGAACCATCTGCAGACAGAAAAAATTCACCAAATTATGTTGGTTTCAGTTTATTATATATAAACATAGAAGTGTTTATCATATATGATACCCTTGTTTTATAGAAATTGGAGGTTGCTTAGGCTGAACTTACAGAGTTGTGGTGAAAATTAAATAAAATATCTGTAATATGAGCTCAGCTCTCTGTCACTTGCAAGTCCCTCCTGCCTACGTGCCATTGTTTGAAGCACTCACTTCCACCTTTGCCATTCTCTTTAGCCAGCCAGATTCTGAACGCACTTCCTGTGTGTGTGACACATCTCCTCTGGTGTCAAGCAGAGCCCACATGCCACCCTAGAAGCCAGAGTGACCGAAAATCACTTTCCCAGTCTCCCTTGCTGGAAGGTGCAGGTCAGGACCTAGGTCCTTCCCATTACATACCTCTCCCTGGACTTGCCCAGGGAGATAGAGAGCCATAAGCGGATGACCCTTGTGCCACCAACACTGTCNCAGTTTCTTACTTAGAGTTCTTGGATCTATAGCGTGTACTTCTGCTGTAGCAGTTAAGAAGCAGCTAATTTACACTAGGAGAGTTGGGAAGAATTCCCCAGAGGAGGAGATATTTGACTTTGAAAAAATGCAGAGGCCACACAAAGAGGAGGGTACCTGGGAAGCCTGTAAAATTCCTTTATTTCTCTTTCCTCACTTATATTCACGCACAATTTAAGGACCCCATTTCACAAGCAAGTGAACGGTAGAAAGAAGAGGTAACTTTTCCAATATCACGTCAATTGTATAAGAGAATCAATGCTCACACCAGGACTCAATCTCATGCCTAATATTCTTTATCCTTTATCCTTTAGTGGATACACATTGTATCGTGTATCCGCTAGCCAGGGATAAGATCAAAATTCAAAGCATGGTTTCTACTGGATGCATGATGCATATTTGCTTTTGCAAAATAGTATATGGAACAGTCATTAAGTCGTGAACCATCTGCAGACAGAAAAAATTCACCAAATTATGTTGGTTTCAGTTTATTATATATAAACATAGAAGTGTTTATCATATATGATACCCTTGTTTTATAGAAATTGGAGGTTGCTTAGGCTGAACTTACAGAGTTGTGGTGAAAATTAAATAAAATATCTGTAATATGAGCTCAGCTCTCTGTCACTTGCAAGTCCCTCCTGCCTACGTGCCATTGTTTGAAGCACTCACTTCCACCTTTGCCATTCTCTTTAGCCAGCCAGATTCTGAACGCACTTCCTGTGTGTGTGACACATCTCCTCTGGTGTCAAGCAGAGCCCACATGCCACCCTAGAAGCCAGAGTGACCGAAAATCACTTTCCCAGTCTCCCTTGCTGGAAGGTGCAGGTCAGGACCTAGGTCCTTCCCATTACATACCTCTCCCTGGACTTGCCCAGGGAGATAGAGAGCCATAAGCGGATGACCCTTGTGCCACCAACACTGTCCAGGTGGTCAAGGTGGCAGCGTCTCTGTCCAGTCTCTGAAGGCAACAGCATCCATACCTCCTGCAGCATCTAAGTTGGGAGCAGGAGTGACAACTCTGCTGCTCTGGGACAAGGTTCCTGACTGCATAGCCTTGTGGTGGTGGAGGTGGAAACTCAAATAGACGTGGAAGGAAGTGCAGGGTATGTTCAAAGCCAAAATCAGGGGTAGGATTCTTCAAAAATGGCATGAGAAAGAGAGGACTTGGAAGCAGAGAGGGTGTAGGGAGTTGGCAAGTTGTGTGGCTTCTGTGAGTGGGACAGTTGACGGGAGATAACAACCAAAAAAGTAAGTTCGTACCAGATCTCAGGGTAGCCTGTGAACCCACCTGCTGTATTAGTTGAGCATTGAAGAGTTAACTCAGCAGGGCTGGGGCAAGACAGCACCTTCCCAAGAAGTCTAGACCAGATTTAGTGAGAACACTTGGAAGGTTACTGAGATCATCCTGCTTCAGCCTGGTTAAGCCTGTAGGAGGCAGAAACTGGCTATCTTGTCTTCCCCTCATGTAACTCATAATACCGCACACATTTCCACAGAAGAAAAACAAAAGCAAAGCATCAGTGTAGACTGGGATTTTTCTCCTACCTAAGAGTCTGAGTAAAATGTGGTTGTACAAGACAGCTTTTAACTTCTCTTCCACCCAAGGAAGCTAAACACCTTGTTAATGCCTCAGTCCCGCACGTTATTAGAATGTGAATGAGGAATCAAAGAACTTAAGGGTGAAGTTCATTCCTCTGAAGTGGAAGTATGGCAACTGAGTACAATAAAAAAAATTATTATTTGGTCTTTATCCCTAGTTTTTGATACAGAGCTCCTAAAACACTTGGAGTCTCGTGAACCATGAAAGTCTTTAGTCGGCTAAAGAGATGACTTAGGTCCAAGCTGTATCAGGTCCTGATTCTACTGTGTGTAGCCTTGGACAACTAATTGATTATGCTCTCTGTGTCTCAGTTTCCTCCACCTTAACAGAGTTATAATGCTTCACAGAGTTGTTTATAAGGAGTAGAGTCGGGACTTCCCAGGTGGCTCACTGGTAAAAGAATCTGCCTACAATTCTGCCTACAATCTGAACCTGCAGGAGAACCAGGTTCAGTCCCTGGGTTGGGAAGATCTCCTGGAGAAGGACATGGCAACGCGCTCCAGTACTGTTGCTCGGAGAATCCCATGGACAGGGGAGCCTGGTGGGCTACAGTTCATAAGGTCACAAAAGAGTCGGACATGACTTAGTAACTGAATAGCAACCGCCAGATGAGTTAGTGTAGGCAGAGCACCCAGCACACAACAAATGTTGACTGCAGTAATAGTCACAAATGCTGTTATGGACAGATTCATCTTTAAAGAGGGGGGAAGAAAGGAATATTAGTACAGCATCTATTAGCTCCTCTGAATTGGGCTAGGAATGCGATGAATGTCACCCCCTCGACAAGTGCCAAGCCCTGTTCTATGTCTGGGAATAGCACAGTGACAAATAAATGAAAATCCTTGGTTTTATGGGAATGGGATTCAGAGACATTGACTAACTTCCTTTCAGTCATATGTTAGTAAGGGAAATGGTGTGAATTTCAAGTCTGTATTCCTATGAAGCCTTGGGGTTCTACTCACAGCCCCCCACATGAACTTAATTCAAGTTGTCTTGTTTTCAGAGAAGGAACGTATCTTCAAAACGCAGATGAACAATCGTATGATTGGAATACTTTTCTTTGTAACAACCACTCTCTGCTAGAGGGTCATCCTTGACAAGCAGGGTCTTGGGACTAGCAATTTGGTCAAACAGTGGGAGGGTGGACTGACTGAGCCCTAAGCCCTACCCTGGGATTCGTGGCCCATTCAGCAAACAAGCTGACACTCAGAAAATAGTGTCAAACAAAAAGTGGGGAGCTAGGGGTGGGAGACTATGACTGCTGCTGCTGCTACTAAGTCGCTTCAGTTGTGTCCTACTCTATCCGACCCCATAGACGGCAGCCCACCAGGCTCCCCCGTCCCTGGCATTCTCCAGGCAAGAACACTGGAGTGGGTTGCCATTTCCTTCTCCAATGCGCAAAAGTGAAAAGTGAAAGTGAAGTGGCTCAGTCGTGTCCAACTCTTAGCTTTGCGTAAAATGTATGCAAGGAAAGGAAGCTATTATTAATATCCTCAGGTACATGAAAGACAATACTGACTGAAACTAGAATAATAGTCTACTTGAATCTTGAAGAGGTAGAGGAGAGAAAGATACAGGAGAAAGAGAAAGGTAAAGAAGATACAACATTTTAAAGGACATTCTTGGCCCACCGCCACCACCATCTTGAACTGAGCTGTCCGAGACTGGTGCAGACATTTCCTCTTGGAACCCTGGTCTGAAGTGTCTAGTACAAGGCCTCCATATGAAGTTCCCTATGAGCAAGTGAAACTAGATGAAACATGAAGGAAAAAAAGATATCCCAGAGAGAAGAACAAGATGGCAGAGGAGTAGGTGGACGTGGAGTACATCTCTCTCCACAGATACATCAGGAATACACCTTCAGACACAGAAGTGCATGCAGAACATCAGCTGAGAGCAGACAGGAGTACCTGACAGCAGAAAATAATATATAGAACCACGCAAAACTTGGTAGGATGAAGGAACTTGGGAGAAAAGCAGGCGTGTTAGTAGGCCTCAGAGGGTGGGGGAACTGAAGCAGGGGTCCGATCCCTACATCAGGGCAATTGTCTGAATCAGAGGAGAAACATTTAATGCCGAGAATGAAACAGCTGTTCTGTGGCAGCCTACATGAAATGAGAGTCAGACAGTCCTTGCAACAGCCATACACACCCCAGACAGAAACGCAGATCCCCTGGAAGGTACAATGGCTAGGAGCTGGAGTTTAGGGATTGTGGAGCGATCCCAGGGTGAGGGCTGCTGTTGACTGTGGAGAGACAGAATGAGGGGATATGAGGGAGGAGATTGTGGTGGGAAATGCCTATGGAGGAAAGTCAGGCAGCCATGGAAGCAAGGTGATACTGCTGAGTCACACACAGAGGGTGGAGTCATATCCATAGCCTCTCTCCCCACACACCAGCATCAACAGCTCAACAATAAAGAGGCTGGCCCATCAAATGCCTGACTGACTGAGCTACAGAGTAGGACCCCACCCAGGGTGCCCCTTTAAGTGCCTGATATGATGATCTACAGAGTAGGACCCCAGGCGGGGGGCCCCTCTGTGTGCCTGATGCACCGAACAACAGAGAAGAACCGCAGGCAAGGGAGCCCTCTAAGTGCCTGAGCAGGCAGAGCTATGGAGAAAGACTGGCCAAAGAGGCCTTCTGGTAACCAGCTACGAGAGACTTGAAAAAAGACTGTGATAGGGCCATAACCTGTGGCAGAGGCAGTCCATGTCCCCTCACACTTGGTGCTGCCAGGGTCCCTGTGAGCTAAATAGTTGAGCCACCTTCACACTCAACCCTCACTGGGGCAGAGCTGCCACAGGCAAAAAAAAAGTCTCACATCTATGCGTGCAGGGTTGCTTCAGTAGTGTCCAACTCTTTGCGACCCTGTAGACTGTGGCCTGCCAGGCTACTCTGTCACGGGGGGTCTCCAGGCAAAAATACTGGAGTGTATTGGCCAGTACTGGTTGCCATACCCTTCTAGAGCATATTTCCTGCTGCCCTAGCTGCCAACTCCCCTGAGTACCTGGTGCTGCCAGAACCCCTGCAACCCAAGCAGCTGCACCTCCTCCACACCTGGCCCTCACAGGGCCAAACCCAAGTCCTCCAGGGTTGCCTCAGGAGCAATCTCAGCGGATGAGCCACATGCAGAGGTGGAAATAAAACCACAATTGAAACCCAGGGCCAGTGTGGCTAAGGAAGAAGATCCAAAACCTTCCCACCTGCTGTGCAAGCTGCAGATTAAATCCACATGATCAACGAGGCAGACTGTGTCTATGAATATACAAAAAGACACTGAGAGCTCCCACAAAAGAAAGCTCACCAGTTCTGACAGCTGTGGACATTGGAGGCAAGAACACACAGGAGTAGGACCAGATAAGAATCTGAGCTGCCCCCATAGCAGGTCTAGAGATTGGGACAGTGTTGGAGGACATCCTAGGGAGGTGAGGTGGACTGACTCCCAGAGAGGGAAAGGACTCTGGCAGCAGAGATGCAAGAAAAAGACTTATTATTCTTACATTTTGATTTGTTCTGTAGACTCTTTTGGATCTTTTTTCTGCCCCCTGCCCCGTTGTTGCTGCCAGTTTCATTGGTGCTGTGAAATCTAATTAAGCTTTTGAGTTGTTTTTTCTCTCGGTCACATTTTTTTTTTTATTGTTGTTATCAACCTCTGCCTCTATGTTGGGCTTTTACAGTTCTCTGGAGTCTTCTTTTTTTTTCTTTTTTTTTTAATTTAATTTTTAATTTTTTAAACCTATTATTATTTTTTCTATATTTATTCCTTTGTTTGCTTTTCCTACTGTTCTTTTCCCCTTGAAGTTAACCTTTAATGNTTTTATTTTCTTTTTATTCTTCTTTTTTTTCTTTTTTTTTTAATTTAATTTTTAATTTTTTAAACCTATTATTATTTTTTCTATATTTATTCCTTTGTTTGCTTTTCCTACTGTTCTTTTCCCCTTGCAGTTAACCTTTAATGTATATAAATCTTTATCTACCTCTATTTAACTTTGCATATCTATTTATTCTTTCTTTCTTTTCTTTCTTTCCTTTCCTCTTAACATATTTGTTAGTTTTATTTTCATCGCTTTATTCCCCAGTTGTCACCTTCCTTTAGTTTTGTTTTCCAGTTTGTGCTTTAGTTAGTTTTGTTCTTAACTGGTAAATAGAATATTTGGTTTCCTTTGTTCACCAGGTCAATCTGTAGCACTTTATTTTTCTTGGGATGTCTTGATTTTGCTTATGGGTGTATATGCATATGTGTATGTTCAATTACACTTTTTATTGTTGTTATAAACCTCTGCCTCTACATTGAGCTTTTGCAGTTCTGTGAAGTTTTCCTTTTTTTTCTTCTTCTTCCTTTTATTTTCTATTTCTAAAATTTTAATTTTTAATTTTTAAACCTATTATATTCTTCTATATTTATTCCTTTGTTTATGTTTCCTACTGTTCTTTTCTGCTTGCAGTTAAACTTTATATAAATTTTCTTCATCTTCCTCTATTTAACATTGCATATCTATTCTTTCTTTCCTTTCCTCTCAATATGTTTGTTAGTTTTGCTTTCATTGCTTTATTTCCCACTTGGTACTTTGTTTTAGTTTTGTTTTCCAGTTTGTGTTTTAGTTAGTTTTGTTCTTAACTGGTAAATATAATTTTTGATTTCCTTTGTTTGCTGTACTTTATTTTTGTTGGACTGTTTTGACTTTGCTTATGGGGCTACATATTTATGTGTATATTCCATTATTTTAATTATCATTTGCCTGATTCTGTAACTGCCATTTGTCTGGGGTTCATCTTTGTTTTCTCATTTGGGGGTATTTGTTTTAATCTCAGTTAAAGCAATAACAAACCACTTGTGGAATCTTCGTTCCTGAGCAGAGATCAAGCCCTGAGCCTTTGGAGTGGGGGCACTGACTCCAAGACCCTAGGCTACCAGAGAACTAACCCTAGGGAGTATCAAATAGTGAGAACTCACACAAAGGAAACCACATGAATACAAGACCAGGCATCAACCAAACGCCAGTAGCACCCTTTATAGGATGCCTTATCTAAGCAACAAGCAAAATAAAAATACAAACCCAATCATCAGCAGACAGGATTACCACCTCACTCAGCCTTCCCATCAGAGGAAAAACAAACAAACAAACAAAAATTCAGCACCAATCTCACCCTATTTGAAGCTTATACAAACCATTGGACCTAACTTAGGAGGGCAGAAGCCAAAAGGAAGAAAGAATTCAACCTTGAACCCTGGGAAAAGGAGACCTCAAACATAACAAATTAAAAAAAAAAAATGAAAAGGCAGAGACATACTACACAAATGAAGGGAAAAAACTAGAAACATAGAAGTCCAGATAAATGAAGAGGAAATAGGCAAACTACCTAAAAATTTTTTTCAGAAAAATGATAGTAAAGATGATCAAAAACCTTGAAAACAAAATGGAGAAAATACAAAAATCAATTAACAAAGACCTAGAAGAATTAAAGAATAAACATACAGAGACAAACAACACAATTACTGAAATTAAAAATATTCTAGAAGGAATCAATAGCAAAATATTTGAAGCAGAAGAGTAAATCAGTGAGCTAGAAGATAACATGGTGGAAATGACTTCTGAAGAGAAGAATAAAGTAAAAAGAATGAAAAGAACTGAGGATAGTCTCAGAGACCTCTGGGACAATATCAAACACACTAACATTGAATTACAGGGATCCCAGAAGAAGAAGAGAAAAAGAAAGGGCATGAGAAAATTCTTGAAGAGATTATAGATGAAAATTTCCCCAACATGGAAAAGGAAATAGAGAATCAAGTCCAAGAGGCACAAAGAATCCCATACAGAAGAAACTCAAGGAGAAACATGCCAAAGTGAAAGAGAAGTCACTCAGTCATGTCCGACTCTGTGTGACCCCAGAAATGGCAGCCCACCAGGCTCCCCTGTCCCTGGGATTCTCCAGGCAAGAACACTGGAGTGGGTTGCCATTTCCTTCTCCAATGCATGAAAGTGAAAAGTGAAAGTGAAGTTGCTCAGTCATGTCCACTTTTAGTGACTCCACGGACTGCAGCCCACCAGGTTCTTCCATCCATGAGATTTTCCAGGCAAGAGTACTGGAGTGAAGTGCCATTGCCTTCTCCAGAAACACGCCAAGACACATACTAATCAAGCTAACAAAGGCTAAACACAAAGAAAGAATATTAAAAGCAGCAAGGGAGAAGCAACAAGTAACATACAAGGGAAACTCCATCCGTTTAACAGCTGATCTTTCAGCAGAGACTCTGCAGGCCAGAAAGGAATGGCAGAATATATTTAAAGTACTGAAAGGGAAATAGCTACAACCAAGATTACTGTATCCAGCAAAGATCTCAGTCAAAACTGATGGAGAATTAGAAAGCTTTTCAGACAAGCAAAATTTAAGAGAATTCAATACCACCAAACCAGCTTTACAATAAATGTTAAAGGTAATTATGTAGTTAAGAAATACAAGAGGAAAAAAAAATCTACAAAATCAACCCCAAACAAGAAAATGGCAATAGGAACATATATATCAATAATTACTTTAAATGTAAATGGATTAAATGCTCCAAGCAAAAGACACAGACTGGCTGAATGAATACAAAAACCCATATATATGCTGTCTACAACAAACCCACTTTGGACCTAAAGACACATAGAGACTGAAAATGAGAGGGTGGGAAAATATATTTCATGCAAATGGGAAGCAAAAGACAGATGGAGCAATCCTTATATCAGACAAAATATACCTTAAAATAAAGAAGATTACAAAAGATAAGGAAGGACACTACATAATGATCAAGGGATCAATCCAAGAGGAAGACATAACAATTGACAAAGACATAAAATGAGAAATTGACAGTAATGCAACAATCAGTTCAGTTCAGTCACTCAGTCATGTCCGACTCTTTGTGACNTGAAATGCCATTGTTACAAATAAAAATCACTATACATCATGGAGTTAAACAAAACACGCAAGGAACTAAATTTTAAAAGTGAAAACAATAGAAAATTACCATTAAAAGTAAAAAGGAACAACAACTGTAAAATGAGACCAAATCTATCAACATTTATGATGCAATTTTTTTCCCAAATTGGGGCGATTTCAACTAACTGAGAATGCACATCTAAGAGATATACAACCTGACTAGCATTGCATGTCAGAATATTTTTCCCTATACAAAAATAATTTAGGAATATTTACTAATTTAACAAAATTCAGCTCACACATAAATGGAGAATGAAAAGTGTTTGCCTTGACCTTCTCCCACAGTACAACTATAACAAAGAAGAACAAACCTGACTCCATAGTAGATCTGCTTCTTTAGCTCTAACCCTTGTTCTTTGTTGCCTGTGCTGAGTCATGCTGGCTCTGCAGCTTTGTAAAAGAAAGTTGCCATAGCCTGAAATATACATAATAGCCCATTCTCAAGGCTCTGACCTTTCAAAGCATAACACTTTTCCATTTATGTAAGATAAAAGTTGCAGAACAGAAAATAACAATTGTCTTATTGGAGGTTTACAGGAATATTGTGACCAGACCTACCCCTGCAAGAACAAAGGATTCCTTCTCTAAGAAGTTTGTAACAAGCAGCCACACCTCCTCCCCTTTTAGTATAAAAGCAGCCTGAATTCTAACTTTGGGAAGATGGTTCTTTGGGACAGTAGTCCAGCATCTTCTCAGTCTGCTGGCTTCCGGAATAAAGTGGCTATTCCTTGCCTCAGCAGCTCATCTCTCTCCGTGTATTTGCTCTGTCATGAGACAAGCAGTATGAGCTTGAACTCAGTAACACAACTTGCAAGAGGAGAGATGGGTAATGGGGAGGATAAGAGAGTTCTATTTGATAGAGAAGGTATGGAAACAAATAAAATGTCTGTCAAAAGACAAATGGATGTAGAAGAATATGTGTACACATACAACGGAATATTATTCAGCCATCAGTCACATCAAATATTTAACTTTTGTTTTCCATGTGAGCATTTAAATTCTACTCTCTTAGCATGTTTCAGTCACACTTGACCCCAGAGCAACCCAAGTTTAAACTGCACAGGCTCACTTATGCATGGAATTTTTTCAGTCCATACATACTACAGCACTACATGATTCAAAGCTGGTTGAATCTGCAGATGTGGAACCACAGATATGGAATATGGGCTGTATAGTTTAGGCAGACATTTTACTTCAAGAAGAACTGGCCTCCCTAACCTACATGTTGTTCAAAGGTCAATATCATATAGGGTTATCAACTATAATGTAATGGTATAAAGCATGTACCTATTTACCAACTTCTCCCTATTCCCCCCATTACTCAGTTCTTGGCAACCACCATTCTATTCTGTTTCTATGAGTTTGATGTTTTATTTTAGATTCTGTGTATGAGTGATACCATGCAGTATTCATCTTTTTTTGTCTGAACTATTACACTTGGCATAACGCCCTCCAGATTCAACCATGTTGTTGTATGTGACAGGATTCCCTTCTCTTAATTACCTTGATACAGCAAATCCTTTCACAATGTATATGTGTATCAAGTCATCATGCTGTATATGTTAAATATCTTACAATTTTATTGGTCAACTATACCTCAACAAAGCTTTAAAAAAGAGTTCTGTTTGCACTATTTTGTCTAAGCTGACTATAAACATAGATCCAGTAGAAATGTCTAATAGATAGTTCAATAAGAGTTTGGTGCTCCCAGGAGCAGGCAGACCTGGAGATACAAACGGCTGAGTCACCAGCACTGAGATGATATTTAAACAGTGGGATTGAATAAGATTCTATAAGGAGAGAATGGAGATTAAAAAGGGGCAGGATTGTGAATCAAGCAGTGGGCACCCTAGCTTTTATTGAATTAAATAAAGTCAGAAATATAAACTGAAATTATAGAAGTGAGTTTAACATTTGTTCTTTGCTCTCTGAAAATTCATTGATGCTAATTTTAAATGAAAAAAAAAGCTAATCTAATTTGATTAGTGTGTTTCACCAGACTGGCAGCACTCAGTCATCTTCCTAATTCTAGAAAATGAGCTGTGCCTTTTCTTCCAGGCACCTATCACATGCCTTCACTATCATTGATGAGGCATCAAGTCATTTTCATTGTGGGATATTTGGTGCTTCCAAACCTTTGAGCATAACTTAGCACTGAACACACAGGATATCATTGAGAGAACTATGGGCCCATCGGGAATGCTGCTCATGTGTGTCATCTGTTCTAATTTAATTTCTCCAGTGTAAGCAAAGCTTTCAATTGCAATTTGGGCAGAGTATGAATAGGCAGCTCCCAACAGTTAGTGACGGATGCATTTCTCTAGTGATTGAGCTTCAGATTGAAGGAGAAGAGAAGAAAAGAGCTGGAGATCATCTGTGAAAAACTTTCATCCAGTTTGGCCTCCCATTCCCCATTAGTTTGTCGTTTCTTTCTGTTTTCTTCTCTGCCAAAAGGGACAAAAACTTGGCTGGATGGAAGAAGCACTGTTGAGGTCCTTCACTGATCACTGTGGGAATTTCCCTGGAATAGTAATATCATGTGACAACTAGGCCAGGCCATGGTCCAGTTGTTTGGTCAAACTCTAGTCTAGATGCTAACATTTTAATCTATAATACAGGTAATTCAATTGGTTGAAGGCCTTACAAACAAAGGCTCAGGATTCCAGAAGAAGCAGAAGTTCTGCTTCAAGACTGCAACATAGAAACCCTGCCTGAGTGTCCTGCCTGCAGATTTCAGAGTCAAGACTGCAGCATCAACTCTTCCCTGAACTTCCAGCCTGTCCATGTGTGTGAACCAAATCCTGAAAATCAATCAGTCTCAGGAGACAGATAGATAGGTGATAGGTAGATAGATAGTTATGATAACCATAGATAACCATGGAAGACAGATAGATGCAGATAGATTACATCTCCTATTGGTTCTATTTCTCTGGGGAATCATATCCAATAAACTTTCCTTCTCTCTTTCTCCAGCCTTTTCACCACATCTGCCCAGATAAATGCAAAGTGACAACCTGCAGCCCTTGTAGACGACTTTGTGCTGGAGGCCGAGAAGTAAAGGGGATATGCTGTGACCCCAGGCAATTTTGACTCCAGCACTTCAGAATCATGTGGACAAGTGATACAAACTCTGAGCTTCAGTGATTGGACGAGTAAGGGCTGGACGTGGACTCCACTTCTGAGCTCAGTGTGGTTTTCAAAATCAGCATGTGAATGCTCTTCAAGAATCCAAGAGCTTTTTCTCCCGTGGTGTCTATATCAAGGCAAATAGATTTAAGTAAATCATCCCAAGGAAGTGTCTAAGGGAGAAGGAAGGGGTGGTCCCTCAACTTTTGTACAATGTTTCCTTAACCGAGTTTTCCCTGTCATTCAATTTCTAATATAATCAACCAAATGGCTCTCAATACTCACCATATTCAAATTTTTACATTAGATTAAAGCACACCCCTTCTCTGTAGAGAATTTGAACTCTATTAGAATAAACAATATGTTATAGTTGGTTGATCTCTTTTGAGGGCTTCCCAGGTGGCACTAGTGGTAACGAACCCACCCGCCAATGCAGGAGACACAACAGATGTGGATTTGATCCCTGGGTCAGGAAGATCCCCTGGAGGAGGGCACAGCAACACACTCCAGTTTTCTTGCCTGGAAAATCCCGTGGACAGAGGAGATGGTGGGCTATGGTGCATAAAGTTTCAAACAGTTGGACATCACTGAAGTGCCTTAGCACACACACACTATCTATCTCCTTCAGTTTAAAAAAAATAAGAAAGAAAAAGTAAACTCACAAAAAATTAAATAATGCAGTCTTAACCCTTTGTTCAAAGAGAATCACACCCATTCAAAATACATGTTCAGGCTTCAGGGGACTTTTTTCTTTGGGCCAAATCTGGAGCTAGACGGTTTCAGGTTTAAGGAATTCTCTGTTGCCTAGGTAGGAGTTTGGAGAAGTACAAAAAGTCTGATGACTTAGGTGGTAAGGCAGAGATTTAGCAGAAAGGACACTGAACTTGGAATCAGGAATCCTAGGTGGCCCCTTCCACCTTTTAGCTACATGGCTTCAAGAAAGGCAATCACTTCAACCTCAATTTTGTTATCTTTAAAATGGATTAACAGCCTCCATGTCACCATCTTCACAGTTCTTTTTTTAAATCAAAAGTGCTTTGTGCTGCATTTTACTAATACGAGCTATATATTACACGATGACACTGCATATGAGGTTTAGTGGTTTCATCTTAGTGAAAATTCCAGAAAGGAATTCCTTGCTCCTTATTCTTCACACACTGCACAGAATTCCAGAAAAAAAAAATTCCCTTTCTGGTCATGCCCTACCTGCTGGTTAAGACTGACTCTTTCACTACCTGGGGGAGTAGTGAGATCTGAAATCTTTTCTAGCTCAAGTATTATACTTTCTCCCATGATGTCTAAAACGGGATAGAGAGATGGTAGCAGGCTCAGGACTGGCTCTCAGTCTAAGGGGTAGAAGGTTTGCTTTCAGGACCAAGTTTTCGAGTTGACTCTTTCTTCATCCTAGCTGTAGGAGGTATGTGAACTCTAGAGACACTTGGGTATCCGTGCATCCTAAGAACAGCAAACCCTGCGCCTCCTTAACCAGGCAGAGAAATCTCAGAAGTCTCTCAAGCCTGATTTAAGGTAACATTGCCACAGAGTGCTGAATGGACACCATTTTCTCTGGGGATCTACTTATATTATCACATGACATGGGTCTCCCAACAGGACCAAAAGCCATAAAATGGGGAACTTGAGCCAGAAAAAGAGAAAAGTTCTCTTACAGCAACAGCAGCCCTCTATTGGAGGCTGGCCACTGGACTCAGGATGAAGCCAGGACCCAATACCAGGGCTCAGAGAGCAGGACTGAGCAGGAATGTCAGAAAATGTGACAGAAGCCAAATAACAAGCAACTGCTCATCTTCACAGTACTTTGCTATACCAAGCTCCCTGATAAGCATTGACATGATCTATTTCATTTAACCCTCATTGAGACAGTGTGAGACAGGTACTCTATACTGTCCAATTTACAGATGGGGAAACTGAGGCTCAGGGTGGGTGTATCTAATCCAACATGGCACCAACGGCAGCAGAGGATTCGCAACCAGGGATCTGAACCTCTACCTGCTGATATCTGAATATCAGCAGGGATCTGATATCCTGCTGCCTTCCCAGGATATCGCCTCCTTACTGCGAGGCTCATTTATTTTGGTCATCTTAAGCATTTTCTCAATGACCCAAATAAATAATGTCCAATTTAAAACTGTGTATCGAGGATCAGTACGTATGAATGGCAATGGGAACCCAGGGAGCAGCTGGTAGAAAAGAAACTCTTGCTTCTACTAGACAGTATTTATTTGGCCTGGTGTTTATTTTAGGCAAGTCTCTTCCTCGAAGCAGAAGCCAAACACTTGAGGAGGAGGATCAGTAGGCTACGTTCATCAGTCACCTGAGATATGTAAGGACCTAATAGGCTACTTTTTACCATATATACTAAAACATATCTAGATATAGCAGCATCATTGCCTCCACTGTAAAGAAAAACATCAAGATTATAAAAGCAAAGCATAGGTGCTTCCATCAAATAGATGAGAAATTAATAATAACTTCCATCTTGCACATAATTATAATTGCCTCAGGGTACCTGATGTCTTCAGCTTGGTAGATGCAGGGATCTCTGAATGCAAGACAGTTAGCCTGAATATCTCATTGATGGTTTTCAGGTGGGCTTTGTGCTGTTAGATTTCTGAGAAGAAGTGCCAGGGATCCAAGGCAAATGAAAACCTCAGGATTTATCCCCCGTTGAATGCATGGATGTCTCCAGGGAAGGGAATAAAGGGGGAAAGAGGAGCTTGCTAGCTACCCCCTGTCCTCTGGTTTGGAAAGATTATGCTTGATGCTGTGAAAAAAATAATGCTAATAACATCTCCAAGGCTTCTCAACATATGTCCTCACCCTGTCCTGTTCAAAAAAGGAATCTGCCGTCCTCTGCCATCCGCCCCTGTTTGGATTTAGTCCCCCCACATGCCTGGGGGTCAGAGCACATCAACTGATGACGGGAGTCTCCACCAGAGCAGGAGGTGCAGCCCACGCGCAAAGCCATGTGAACCGCGGTGACAGGCTCATTTGGAAACAAATGAGAGGTTAAGTAAGAAGTGCATGACGGAGGCAAAACTGAGTTTCCCTTTCCCCCTTCCTGTCGGTTAGAATTAGAGAGTGCCTATGAGCAGCGTGTGTCAAGAATATGAACGTGAGATGTCATTTCGGCTGCCTCTAATTGAAGCCAGGATAAATGGAGTGGAAAGGCAGCGTCTAATCCAATCAAAACATGAAAAAGGTATTTTGACATGTAAATTACAAACTTCCTGTGTATTTTGTCTCCCCAATTACACCCTCCCCTGTCATGTTTTTTTAAATTATATCTTAATCTCCCAGTCTCCTAATAATTATGTCATCATTCTTGGGGCTTGAACACTGTGTAATGGTATTTTATGGGATATGCCATTCATTATTAACTAAACTCACTTTCTGTCCCCAGTGATACCATATCTCACCGTGTTCAAATATGCCTGGTGTCAGCTTTGTAAATGCTACAGCAGTTCCACTCTCTGCTTCACGATTACATGGAAGTGAATTGGTGAAGCAGTTTTGGACAGTTAATCCAACTCATCATTATTTTATGTGGGGATGGCCAACACCTTTTTCTTTTTAAATAGGATGAGCAATTGGTTTAAAAATATAAATCTCTCATCGTTGGGGCTCATTCAAATAGTGCCTTGCACAGAGATTTTACTACTGCTCTTAAAGTAATAGCTGATATTGAGATCATACAACTGAGATCACAAGAAGTAGTCAGATAATAAAGAAAAATGGTAGTTTGGTATGCAGACAGCACTGACATGGCGCTGGTGGGAGGCACTGGTAAATACAATTATAAATTGTTTCCAAGCAGGAGAAAACCTTCAAAAGCATGGCCCATGGTCCCTGGATTTATAGGTGAAAAAAATAATAATAGCAGCTTGGTAAAAGAAATTCACCAGGTCATTCTGTTCTTAGGAGGCAGAAACTAAGATTCCCCAGGGCACCTAGGGGACCACATCAAGGTCCTGTCAACCACGCCCCAGAGCCCCCAGAGCCAGTGTGTCGCCTATGGGGCCACCTATAAGCAGGCGGGAAGCATCTCTGAGAAACTCACCGAAGGCTTGGACCAGGGTGGCAGCCTGTCAGGGAGCAGCCCGTAAAACTGAAAGTCACCACGGAACAACCCCAGCTACTAAAAAGCCACTGATCTCCTCAAACACTGTCTTCAGAAGGCTATCTTTGATTACAGGGCTTATTCACACTTAGAGTAGAGGAGTAGAACAGAAAGAGGAATTGCATTCAGAGAGATGAAAGTTCTCCTCCAGGAAACACTCCATTCATTCGAGTTCTTGACCTTGGGAATATCAGCCAGCCTCCCTGACCCAGCCTCAGGGTACTCACCTGTAGAACACAGGTAACATACTATACCTGCCGTGGGGACAAACGCAGGCAGGCTTCATTGTCTGCACAGAGTGTAACTTTAAGGGCTTCTCATGTGGTGCTAATGGTGAAGAGCCCACCTGCCAATGTAGGCAGGCGTTAAGAGACGCAGGTTTGATCTCTGGGTTGGGAAGAGTCCCTGGAGGAGGAAATGGCTTACCCACTCCAGGATTCCTGCCTGGGGAATCCCATGCACAGAGGAGCCCAGTGGGCTATGGTCCATGGGGTCCAAAGAGATGGACATGAGAGCAGCAGAGCACTTGCCCTTACAGTGTACTTTAGAAACTAAATAGCCAAAGTGAAGTGAAGTTGCTCAATCGTGTCCGACTCTTTGCAACCCCATGGACAGTAGCCTACCAGGCTCTGCCGTCCATGGGATTTTCCAGGCAAGAATACTGGAGTGGGCTGCCATAATATTAAAGTCAAAACCCCTGGATCTGTGTCCCTGTTCTACCACTCGTTAGCCCTCTGACCTCAGTTTCTACTTTTTAAAAAACAGGTATAATAATGGATCTCCCAGAGGTAAAATGGAGTACTAATGCCAAAACTTCAGCCTCTGTGCACCGGTGCTGAATCAAATCTCAAAGACAGAGTTTTGTGTGAAGTAGAAAAGGACAGATTTATTACTTTGCCAGGCAAAGCTGGACACAGTGGATGCCTGCTCTCAAGAAGCTGGGTGTCCCAATCTAGGGGAATTTGATTAGGAGTTTAATAGCAACTTCCCTGGTGGCTCAGATGGTAAAGTGTCTGCCTACAGTGCAGGAGACCTGGGTTCAATCCCTGAGTCGGGTTGGAGAAGGAAACAGCACCCCACTCCAGTACTCTTGCCTGGAAAATCCCATGGACAGAAGAGCCTGGTAGGCTACAGTCCATGGGGTCACAAACAGTCGACATGACTGAGTGACTTTCTTTCCTTTTTTCTTAATAGCAACAAGGGTACAAGGGTAGAGTTGCTGGTAAGATTGGAGTGTGTGCAGGGCCTGCACTCCTCTAATCTGGTCTCAGGTAATCCTGATGAGTTTCTTTTGAATGAAGAATGCAGACATCTTCCATCTGTTGTGTTTTAAAGCTTAAATGCATCCCTTGAGGGGGAGCAAGGCCCCTGCCCCAAGCCTGCACTGTCATTCCCTGGCTGCTCCTCCCTTGTCTTTGTAACCCCTCCCTTCCCAAATTAGCAGCTGTTTGCATCTCTGCCCTTTGGAGCTCAGGGAAAGCCCTGGAGGCTAGAGTCTGTTTCCTGCAAGAAATAGGGGATGGAAAGGTTTCCACACCAATGGGCTCTGCAGGGGTTTGGCTTCAGTAATATATGTGCTGCTGGGTTTTACCGGGTACCTGGCATGTGTGAGGTGTTGAATGGCCATCAGAGCCATAAACGTTCCTCTTGAAAGCACGTCTAAGTGAAAGATTGAAACGTGAGACTGGGAGGGGGCGTGCCAATGATGATCCAAATCTGTGGGCCCACTGCCCGCCTGTGGGCAGGTCACTGCGATCACGTCAGCTGCCACACTGACTCCTTCGGCTGGGTGTGTGACAGGCAGAAACAACATAGGTGCCTAGGAGCGTTCCACTTAGAGCATCATCTGAAGAAGAAGGAAGTGGGTTGTCATGTGTTTACTGAAATCCGTGAGTATATGAGAGCTTCGTGGGCCATCTCACCCACCCACCTCCTCATGTGTGGAAGGGAGGTTTTGGATACTAACAGGCAGCCAGCAGCTTCCCTCTTTACTTCTCTTCATATAACACTGATGTTAGGCCCTGCAGTAAATCAGAAATACTGAAGTCACAGTGTCTGTCCTTAAGTCCAGAAGCAGAAATAAGAGCTACAGGAAAATTATCCCTAGTTTAAAATAGAAAGTGAGAAACACGACAGGTGGTGGTGGTTTAAGTGGTTTAGTCACTAAGTCCTGTCCACCTCTTCTGACCCTATGGACTGTAGCCTGCCAGGCTCCTCTGTCTGTGGGATTTTCCAGGCGAGAATACTGGAGTGGATTGCCATCTCTGTCTCCAGGGAATCAAACCCAGGTCTGCTGCATTGCAGGCAGACTCCTGCATTGTAGGCTGATTCTTTACCGACTGAGCTAGGAAGGAAGCCCGCACGCTACAGGAGTTGCCAGTCAAATTTCAGGAAGAGATTTTGTACNTGTCTCCAGGGGATCTTCTGGACCTAGGAATCAAACCCAGGTCTGCTGCATTGCAGGCAGACTCCTGCATTGTAGGCTGATTCTTTACTGACTGAGCTAGGAAGGAAGCCCGCACGCTACAGGAGTTTCCAGTCAAATTTCAGGAAGAGATTTTGTACTATGCTGTGCTTAGTCACTCAGTCGTGTCAGACTCTTTGTGACCCCATGGACTGTAGTCTGCCAGGCCTCTCTGTCCATGAGACTCTCCAAGCAAGAATACTGGAGTGGCTTGCCATGCCCTTCTCCAGGGGATCTTCCCAAACCAGGATTCAACCCACAACTCTTGCACTGCAGGGGGATTCTTTACCAGTTGAGCTACCAGTGAAGAGATTTTAGTATAATCCTAATCTTTATTGTATTAGAGGTCTTTTTGAAAAGGTAAATGGAAGCTCATCCTCATTAGGAAAGTTATTCTAAAAAGAAAGAATAGTAACTAAAATGAAATCTATGTTTTAAAAAATTGCAGATACAGAAATTGGACCACAAATAGTGATCTTGTTATCTAGGAGAGTACTTTTAAATGGGCCAGAGATAGTCTCTGGGTATCATCCTAAAATTGCCCCCAGACTGTTTACTTCTTTGAATCTGGTTAGTACTGGGTGAGCTTCCCAGGTGGTGCTAATGGTAAAGAACCTACCTACCAACGCAGGAGGCTTAAAAGATGTGAGTTTGATCCCTGGGTTGGGAAGATCCCTGGGAGAAAGGCATGGCAACCCACTCCAGTATTCTTGCCTAGAGAATCGCGTGGACTCTATTCAAGATCATACACATTCGGTTATTTTAAACACAGTTCAAATAAACATATCTTTAGCTATTTAGAGCCCACCTACTCCACACGCCTTGTGAAACTTCACCGTATGGAACCATCTGCCAACCAGAGATAAGACAGGCTCTGTAACTATACAAGATCCCAAACCACTGCTTCCTTTCAAAGTTCTCCGACTCACAGACTTCCCACCTTGTTGCTACTCAGCATCACCTGAACATGGAAGACGACTCTCCTATTCCCCTGTCCCCTGAGAGTTTCCTTGCCTGTTCTCCTTCAGGGTGGTGACCCCAGAGCAGCCTCCGGAAGAAGTCTCCCCTCTTACACAACCCTGTGCAGGCCTTACCCGCTGAAGTGCGTTGTGTCCTTTCTCTTCCTTGGGCAACCCTGAAATCTTCAAACCTACCACAGGAGGTGTTCTATTTGGGCTGCTCTGCTCTGACCGAGTACCGTAGAGTGGCTGGCTTATGAACAACAGACGTTTATTTTTCACAGCTCTGGATGCCAGGAGACTCAGTGTCTGGAGAGATCTGTTCCTGCTTTAGTTCTCTCAGGGCCTCACATGGAGGAACGGAGGTCTCTGGGGTCTCCAAGTCTTAATTCCCACCCAAAGGTCCCACCTCCGAATACCAACATTGGCGGTTACATTGAGCGTATGAATTTCGTGGGCACACAAACAGGGAAACCACCACTGAGTGGGGTAAACCCTGGACTTAGCATCAGCAGAGTGACGCGCAGCTCCCAGCGGGTCCCTGCTCTGTGGCCTCAGGCCAGTCGCTAAGCCCTCCAGTGTCACATTCCCAGCCCAAAGAAGAGAAAGTCTACTTCTCCCTGCCAGTCTGCCCAGGTACTGTCAGTGCATGAGGAGGAGCCAGAGGAGGAGCGGGGCAGACCATCAGTCAGCCACAGGGACCTTTCGGTGTCCTGGTGGAAGGCCCATGTTGCATCTGTGGGCAAGTAACATGGGAGGTGATAGCGCATGTCTCGCCCCCAAACAGTGAGCGGCTCTGCAGAGATGAGGAGGGGGGCGCCGTAACAGCTTGGGAAACATCGTGTGGGCACCTGACCCCTCCAGGCCCGCAAGGATGACTATTCACCAGCAGGCGTGCACCAATGGTGCCGTCATCCCCATTTCCCAATGGGAGTCTCCTACTCCCAGGGCTGGCGTATGTCTACCTGCAGGCCTAAGTGAGACCGGGGCCCCTTAGCTGACCCACTAGCTCCCCTGGTTTCTGGCTCCCATTTCAAGAGCTCAGCCTGTGATCAGTGTCATGACCTGCCTTCATCAAAGGCAGACCTGATTCTGGTATTTGGCTGCTATTCGCCATAATAATTAGCTCTTACCCAACTATGGTAAGAGTGGTAATGGTAATCTGGATAACGACTGTGGAGTCACCCCTGCCTCTAGGCATTTTCCTTACCATAGATTAAGACAGTTTTAACCTTGTCTCTTGATTCTAGGTCTGTGATGTCCAAGAAGTCTCTCTACTATGACAGAAATTGTCGACATATGTGCTTTCCAATATGGTAGCCACTGGCCATGCTGAGGACTCGATATGAGACTAGCATGACCAAGGGGCTGAACTTATCAGTGTATTTAATTCTATCTGATTTAATTAGTTACAAGTAGCCAGTGACTACCAAACCGGACAACACAGTTCTGGAGTTTGTACATTTGGAGACTCCAGTGCAGTTCTCTAAACATGCTGCTGCTAAGTCACGTCAGTCGTGTCCAACTCTGTGCGACCTCATAGACAGCAGCCCATCAGGCTCCCCTGTCCATGGGATTCTCCAGGCAAGAACACTGGAGTGGGTTGCCATTTCCTTCTCCAATGNACATGCTGCTGCTAAGTCACGTCAGTCGTGTCCAACTCTGTGCGACCTCATAGACAGCAGCCCATCAGGCTCCCCTGTCCATGGGATTCTCCAGGCAAGAACACTGGAGTGGGTTGCCATTTCCTTCTCCAATGCATGAAAGTGAAAAGTGAAAGTGAAGTAACTCAGTCATGTCCGACTCTTTGTGACCCCATGGACTGCAGCCCACCAGGCTCTTCTGGGATATTCCAGGCAAGAGTACTGGAATGGGGTGCCATTGCCTTCTCCATCTCTAAACATAGTAGTTCATTTTCTTGCCCTCTCTCAACCCCAGCAAACTTACTCTCCAGTATCAGAGCTTTAGACTAGGAGCTTAACTAGCTCAATTTAGTTATCAATTTTCCTATTAGACTTGCATTTCCCAAGGCCCTTAGTGCACCTATCAGATGCAAGTCTTGAGTGAGAATGTGCTATACACCTAGGACGCCCTGTTCACACAGCCTGGGGAGTTAAAGGAACAGAGATTCAGCCCTGAGGAAACTTGCTTTGGACAATGGAGAGTAGGTCGTGATGATGGTGATAGTGGTGGACGTGGGGAAGAGAAGCCAGATCCTGGATTTATTTTGAAAGTAGAGTCAATGGCCTTTAATGAGCTTGAATATGGTGAGTATGAGGGATGATACGGAAGAGTTAAAGAGAGTTTGAGCCTCCAAGAAAGAGCCACTGTGACAAGACATTGAGCAATATGGAGAAATACTAAAAATGACTCAAGCTTCTCTATGCGGCTCCTAGGACCTTGAATCCCACTCCACAGTGTCTCCCAGTTCTCCAGACATAACCATTTCACAAGCTGCTTTCCTCAGAGCCCTGAGAACTTTCTGTGTTCACTACAATCTCAAGGTTTTTGCTTATGTCTACACCCTATGGCACCCCAGAAGCTTCGTAACTTTTATTTTCATTCTACATTATTCAAGAATAGACTTCCTACTGGATAACTTTGCCTTTAGTCTCAGTCTCCTCTAATTATCCCAGCTATTGATATTGTTATCTTTTTTACCTTACTGATGTCACTTTTCTGCTTAAGATCTTATGATGAGCTGCAGATATAGCTACAGTAAGGCATATGTACAACAAGTCCCAAACTCACTAGCATCCTCTGTGAAGCCTTCCATAATACTCACTGAAGAATTCATGGCCCCCAATGACACTTTTGTAGCTTACTTCACTTACCATACTATATTATTTTTCTCTAAATCCCTATTGTACATCAGCACAGACCCTAACACCTGATAGATACTCAATAGATATTTATTAAATCATTAAATCATCTATTTAGAATTTTGCAGCTTCAACAGTTTTACTTGTCTTGGTCTCATGACTTGGAAAGTGTCTTCCAGAAGCTGTAAATGCAAATATCTACAGGATGCAGTTAGGGAAGGCAAATAAATATAGTTAGGGGTAGAACAATAAGGTACGGTGGGGCTTGTGGCCAAGCACACAGTTCATGGCCTATCTAAAAGCATTCTAATGAGAAAATAATTAAATACTGTGTCAGTCAAATGAAATAATCTGCAGCAAATTTGATCCACAGGCAATGTAGCCTACTGGGCTGGTAGATCATCACCTCTGAGTTAAGTTTTAATGTAATAAAGAATTATTTCTACCAGTATAGAATTTCTGTGTTTTGCAAAATGATCTGTAACTTACAAGACAAATAAATCAATGCAGATAGGTTAATAGAAAACTCCTTAGAAGGCTTCATCCTGAGGAGAAACTACCATGAGATGATTCTACAATAAGCAGTCTAGAGCTCCTAATCACCTACTCCCTGACTAATACTTCCATTTGCCCCATTTGTTGCAGGAGCAACCTTGCTGTTGAATTCATCCCTTTATCCCCATCACAATGTCTGGAATCAGCCAGAGGTTCAAAACACATGTCAAAGTAATGAATGACTAACTTTGGTGCAATTGATGCCTCTCCCTTTCCAATTCTGATACATTCTTGAAGCTACTCTTGATACCAAAACCTCAGGGGCAAAAAAGACCTCCCACTGCCATGGTGGGCTTCATGTGACAGCAGCTATGGAAGGGCAAGAGGCTGGATTGAAACTCTAGCACTTTGAAAGCTAATGTTAGTCACTTGATTATGTCTGACTCTTTACAACCCCATGGACTTTAGCCCGGCAGGCTCCTCTGTCTGTGGAGTTCTCCAGGCAAGAATACAGGAGTGGGTTATCATTTCCTTCTCCAGGGGATCTTCCCAACCCAGGGATTGAATCCGGGTCACCCGCATTGCAGGCAGATTCTTTACCATCTGAGCCACCAGAGAAGCACTTAGAGAAAACCCAGCGCCCATCTGCAGCAATAAATTAAACACACACAGTCATTTGCTTTTTCAGCATGCATGGGAGGCAGCTGTAACTTCCAGGATCCTCTGCAGTGAAGAGCACAAGACAGGCAGGAGAAGCAGCCAGTGAAGATGCTCAGTTAAAGCCTGAATGCTGAATACTCCCTGCCCCATAGAAAGGCTGCACAATCTGCAGAGTGATGGTGGTAGGACTCCTACAGATGAGATAAGGAAATCCAGACAGGACACAAAAGTCCTGGTTAAGCATTTCCTTAGTCCCTAGTGAAGAGGGATTGAGAGCTGAGGCTAGAACTTTATTGTATATTGATTACTGTTCATATTGCTTAATTGGCTTATGTTAACTGAAAGNGGAGGCCTGGCATGCTGCAGTTCACAGAGTCGCAGAGAGTTGGACACGACTGAGCGACTGAACTGAACTGAACTGAACTGAAAGATAAATGCTGTAGAAAGCACTCAGTACCTATGCTTTGATTGATTATCAAAACAATACCCTTAATCCTCATATAAACAGAGTTCATAGTTTATCCAAAACCTACAAGTTCTTCCATAACATATACTGGGCTCCTGAATGAACAGAGGCGATTCATTTCATTATTCCACCTGCTCTGCCCTGCCGTGTCTTAGAATACTCCTCTAGAAGCATTGCTTTCCATCTTTTTTTTTAAATAAGCCTTGGGACTTTTCACTCAGATGAAATCTTAAAATAAACATAGTGTGTAAAGCAGATGCAGGCTATAGGGCTCTGTAGGAAGAAGTACCAAGGGCTATAATCAACACAGTTCTTCCCCTCCCTCCTTCCCCACTCACTGCCCTTCTGCCCCCAACCCAGGCAATGCCAGGACACTCTGAGAAGCCTCACAAGATTTGCAGCGATACTGCGTAAGCCCCGGGCAATCTCATCCATTCTTAGTGGTTCTCCAGGTATCTCTACCTAAGATGTCTGATTTCAGCAAATCAGAAGTAAAGCTGTTGAAACTGACCTAATTCCTTCACCACTTGAGAGTTCCAGATCCTCCTTTCCTTTGTTCCCACTCTCAAAACAAGCTGGCTGCTAATAAAGGCTCTTCGGTATTCAGAGTATTTCAGGAGCATCCTCTCATCTGAGCATGAGTCTCTCCTCGTGGCTGTGAGAAAAAGAGATGGGCGTCACCATTACACATCACAGGAGCAGAGATCAAGACCGGAGGCCCTGCCAGGAACTGGTGCCCATTCCTCTGACTCTTTCATCTATAATTCAGGGAAGCACGGGCCCCAGGTAGCTGTGTGTCTGGGGTGCCTCACTCTATACCTCACTCTGCACGTTAAGGAAGTAAACTTTTCCATACACCATCCCCCAAATCAAACACCCCTCCCGTTACTCATCTCTACCTAACACACACACACAAAAACCAAGCTACAGATACCTGTGTTTGGCACATAGCCCATGTCCTAGGCATTTTCTTCCCTTATCCCACTTCAAGTTATTTTTCCTGACTTTTGCCTGATGTTGGCTTCCAAAGATCCCATCTTTTCCTGCATCTCAGAATTCAGATTCTTCCACTGGAATCCTGAACCCTGGATCCTCTCACATTGATCTTGATTTATCCCAGTGGTGATGCTTTGAAGATCTGCATGCACCAACCACTCAGATTATGGATGAAGCTGTCATCCAGGCAGTCTGAGTGACCCCCAGTGAACACACCCTTCCCCTGGGCTCTGGTTGTCTGCAACTTCCATCTGATGTCAGCTACTCTGGCCAGACAAACATACCTTCCAAATACCTACTTTAGCCTATGCCCTCAGCATTTATCAAAGGCACAGGAGTAGGGTCAGATATATGCCTCCCACATTGTTGCAGCAAACACTAGTCATTAGTAAATATATAACCTTCCCATGGGAGAAAAAGTTAGTCTCTCAGTTGGTGTCTTCTTTTAATGACTAATAAAGCTTATTAGGTGTTGACTCAAATACTGCTTCAATTTATACTATATAGCTAGATAAAAATAATTTTAAATGAATAAAAGCAATGAAATAAAAGGAAAATGAAGTAAAAGGAAAACAGTTAGAACCAGACATGGAACAATGGACTGGCTCCAAATTGGGAAAGAAGTATGTCAAGGCTGTATATTGTCACCCAGTTTATTTAACTTATATGCAGAATACATCATGTGAAATGCCGAGCTGGATGAAGCACACATTGGAATCAAGATTGCAGGGAGAAATATCAATAACCTCAGATATAGATGACACCACCCTTATGGCAGAAAGTGAAGAGGAACTAAAAAGCTTCTTTATGAAACTAAAAGAGAAGAGTGAAAAAGCTGGTTTAAAACGCAACATTCAAAAAACAAAGATCATGGCATCCAGTCCTATCACTTCATGGCAATTAGATGGACAAACAATGGAAACAGTGACAGACTTTATCTTCTTGGGCTCCAGAATCACTG